>JAEBDU010013159.1:1248251-1266962 GCA_016802625.1 Heliconius numata
TTTGTTTATAATTTCTTCCGTTTAAAAATAGTCATTTAACTATCTAATATAAAATAAAATAGTATAAAATAGTCATTTAAATATATTTTAATAAGTACTTGAAAAGATTAGTAGCACAGATTTAAAATTACGGTACCTACTAAAAAATCCTTGCTGTGTAAAACAATTGGAAAATCCTTATTGAAACTACGAAAATGCGGGTTGCATTAGGGTTTAATTAATTTTCACATTAGCTTAAGTGCTTTACAAACATACATTATATGAATAATCCAGTAGTAAAAGCGGGCGAAGCCGCAAGGGGGTCGCTAGTAGATTATAAAATGTGATATTGGTAAGAATTAAAACCAGCTTCTCTTAAAGAAAAATAATCGTTTATATAAATTTTAAGTAATATTTATGATTAAACTTTAATATTAACGCGGAAATTTAGGAACAGTATCTTTATATTAACCTACCAAGCGAAAGAAAATCGTAAAGAGAGATTTAAAAAAAACAATCCCTTCATGCACTAAATGTAAAACGAGCCTTATTTTGTATGGAATCATCACTTTAATCGGATGCGTTCTATCAGACCTAGCAAATCTCTATTAAACCTTAGATACCTGCTTATATGTGTACACGTACGTACATATATGAGTCTTATTACGTGTAACATACGGGCTATGTTACTATAATGGTAAGATGTATGAAATAGCGCATTATATCGTGATATACGCGTAAATCAGTTCATTTTAATTAATATTATAAACATCTTCTTGCGAAACTTTTCAGATTGTTTCTAAATAAGATCTAAAGGCCATGTGTGACTGCAAACTTAACGGGTGCGGGGTCGATTCTTCCTCGGGCAAAGAATTATTGCTTTCTCTGGTAACTAGATAAAGTCCTAAGTTAAGCTGTTCCAAATCAACTCGTCATGTCTTGGGCAGAAAGTGGATAACGAGGTGTTCTGACAGTGGGTACCCTTTGTACCTAGTAAAGACGCTGTGATGCTGCGCCATGGTGGTCTCAAACATATTATAAGCTGTAGCAGGATCGAAATTTGATGCTTTTTTCTTCTTCTTTTATACAGATTATAGTAGAACGTATTCTTGGTGCAGTGAGGCACAGTGCGATAATGAACCATATGCTTTTACTATATCAGGGTAGGCAGACGGAGCCAAAGTATTGAGACACTTTAATCTTTTTGTCCCAATTTTCGAGACATTACATATTGAGAGTCAGATCTGAACTCCGCACTTTAGCACCAGAGCAAGAATATAAACTTTTAACTTAGAGTGATTGAAAGTATCTTTTGAAGGCATCTTTTATATTCTAAGCAGATAAAACACAATACAAGTTGCGAAGTAAGGTTGTCACATCCAATATTTCCGAATGGCAATCAGACCTAGCAATCTAACAAATTGATGGATGGATATCGGTTTTTTATTGTTAACCCCATTACCAAACAACCCCACCCACCCCAGCTTCATTTTAAAATATAAATTAGATTTGTAGAAGGGGGTTATAAGATTCAAATTTATGTTATAAGAAAGAAATTTGGTTTTTTTAACTCAGAATGAAGAAATCATAAAATTTTCACCTAAATCAAGACGTAATCAATATATTGAAAGCATATATATATAGAAAAATAAATAACTAACAATATTTTATCGTTTATTAGTTTATATGTAAACCCACTTTGCCCGGAGGACGGTTATAAATTTGGTGGGATCACCCTTTTTGTCAACCGTACATGTTTAGATTTGGGCTTCGATGATTTATATATACACCAATCTCATATCTACCTACATACCTTTTCCTTTTTGCATTTTTTAACTTCTCCATATTAAACTAGCATGTACTCGTATGTATTACCTTTTACCTTTAAAAAATATCTTGAGGCCATCATGACGCAACGGCACAAGGGTATGACTGTAAACGCAACAGATTGTGAGTTCGATTCCCAAATATTTCCTTATGTTCATTTCCTCGCCATGCTAACAAGGCAAAGCGCGGCGTTGAGTTCCGCCATTCAACATGCAATGCCTCCAGAATTCGAAGGGAAATAAGGGAGTGTCTTATTAGGAACTAAATGTTTTTAACACTAGCTCCATAGGGAGGGACCCTGCCAACCCTGCCGTGCGGGATAAAGCGTGAATCTAAAAAAAAGTATTCCAAAGAGACTGAAACCTAACCATCTTGTCTGAAAGCACTAACAAAGTTTCCCATAATAAAGTAAGCTGAACAATAGTTTGCAGCTTAATATATCGTTATTGGTGGAAGTTCAGTAGAAAGTTTAGAAGTGGAGTTCTCGGTAATACTACATTCTCATGTAGTATTGAGTATCGATTCAATGGTGATTAACAGATGAAGGGAAGTATCGAATGTAGTGTAGAGTACTTAACAGCGTATAGTGGTTCTGTGTTGGTTTTACGTAACTATATACATATATTTATCTATCAACGAATAATTGTATGTTTGTTTATGTTGATGTTGATGATGAATATATTAACATAGTTTTTAAGAAAACTCGAGAGGAACTCAGGGGAACGCGGAGGCGAGTGGCAGAGGTAGAGGTTGGCCCGCTTTGCCTCATTGGGAATCAAACCCACAACCGTCGCGTCTACATTCTCCCTCTCGTGCCACTTCGCCATAACTACCTCAAAATGAGTAATTTAATGACAAATATATGTTCGTTTTTACTTTTATATAGACTTCATTTAACCATTAATTACAATACCAACTAATATTAACAATAATTAAACTATTTTACAAATGAAACCTAATTACACAGTCAAATTATATGAAATTACGAGAAAATGTCACTTCAACAAAATATTGAATGTTTAGAGTAGCTTGTGTTCACTGTTCTATTGAACAGGGTAAATACAAATTTGCATTATCTATATAAATGCGATTAGATTTAATATAGGATTTTAGATCAAATATCATTCAATTCTAAATGCAATTTGGCTGCCTATTCTGTTAATTGATTGTAGACTTCTATCCATATCTATATTATAAATTCGAAAGTAACTCTGTCTGTCTGTCTTTTACGCAATCAGGGCCAAACCGCTAATTTAATTGTGATAAAATACTGATATAGAGATACTTGAGGGTCTCGGGATGAACATAGGATACTTTTTTTCTCATATTTGTAATATTGTCGATATATAATAATATATTAAAATACTTATTAATTTGACATGCAATTTATTCCGCCATGTTTATAACAACCGTCGCTATACGACCCTTGCTAAGCAACGATTTGCAAAATTTGTTGTTAGGAAACGTCACCCAAAATGAGCTTGCTTAACGCATCGTTCTATTGAACACTGAAAATAATTTCATAAATATATTTCATAAACATTCGTATAGTTGAAGCGGGTGTAGCCGCGTTCTGGTCCACTAATTATATTATATAGAGAAAACATAGGCAAATTAATTTGATCTGTAAGTACTTGGAGGTGGAATGTTACTAATATAATGGACAAATCTTCGTCTTGATTCTCGTCTAAATTAAAATTATAAAGCTGGATAATTTGATTGTTTAAGACTACTGCTAGACTTAAGGAAAATGTATAATACCTATTACTTTTTTATCTATCATCACAAAGCAGTCCAGTTGAGGCCACGCGATTGTTTGTGAGTTCGATTCCAATTCGAGGAAATTACGTATTTAATATTTACATTTCCTCGCCCTGCTAACCAGGCTACGCGCAGCGTTGAGGTCCGCGACTTAACATGCAATGTCTCCGAAAGTCGGTGGAAAGTGGGGAACGGAAGTATCTTAATGGTAACGGAGTTTAATAACACTAGATCCCCAGATTCCCTCTACCTACTCTACTATACACATTTCAGCGAGAAGAGTGAAAGTGGAGAACGGAAGTGTCTTAACGGGAATGTAGTGTCTTAACATTGGGCCCCCAGGTGCCCTCTACCTACCCTACTATATGTAGGTATAGCTGAAAATAAACTTAAGAATAAAATATCTAACAGTTTATATACATTGGGCGCGCGCCCTTAGATAGCGCCTCAATTTATCTCCCTAAATACGTAATAAGTCAAAGCAGGGCCGTCTTGAAATTGAAACGTCTTTCTGACCTTTGGATTGACTGTTCAACGTATTTGTGTGAATAATTGTATTTTTTTCCACCCATAACCCACCACTGATAAAATCTATGAAGCCTCAAACCCACCATACCAAAGAGCAACATACAGTCCGCTCTTATGCAAAAATCTAGGAAGGTACGGGAGGCGATTAAAAAATCGTTTGATATGATTATTATGTCAACTCAGTCTACCCATGACCACGGAGTAGGGCAAAGTGTTAATAACGTCGGGTTTCCAAAAATATAGACTATCAAATATACGCAGTTAGTACAACTAAAAAGTTTCATTTAAAATAGCTATATTGTTAGGCTTACTCGAGTAAATGTGGGTAGATCTAGGTGAAAAAGACAATAAAAGCAGTGGAATTGTATCAAACGGGAACAGTTGCTTGTACGGACGCCCTGATTGGAAGGTATCTAGTGTATAGTGTTGTTATTGAGTGATACATGTCACTTATTGTAATTACGTGGAACCTCTATCCGAGTACGTTGGAAACGTCTAGACGGTATGTATTTTTATCGTGTTATTTTAAAAACGTTAACCGCTTCCGATTTCTAACAATATTTAATTGATTAAAAAAAGAGAAAAACTTCTTGTTATTCACAACCGCAACATATTAGATAAAAGCAGCTTCACTTTCAGAGGGAACCTCACGTTAAAACACTCCTCTATTCAAATTTCTTCTAATTATTGAGATATTGTGTGTTGAGTGGAAAATGAAAATAATTTAAATATAATCAATCCCCCGAATAGCGAACGAATCCGAAACCGTCGCGTTCACATTAAAGGGCACTATCCCACTGCGCGAGGACGACCTTAAAACAGTTTAGACACACATAACATATTATAAATCAGCTTCACGCTGTATCCCGCACACAGGAGGGTAGGCAGGTAACCTCGCGCTAAAACACTCCGTTCCCCACTTTCCGAAGAATTTTAGACGCACTGCGTGTTGAGTGGTGGAACTCAACGCCGCGATTTGCCACGACATCAGAGCGAAGAAATGCAAATATAAATTTAAATAAATATTTCCTTTTCTCGAATGGGGATCGAACCTACAGTCGACCAGTCGATTTTGCAGCACAGTTTGTGCCCCTCGCCACAACTGGCCCCATACATACATATATTACAGCAATACGAATATTTATTTATTGAATCATTTTCTCATCATTCCCGCCGTAGCTTGGGGCAGATCAGATCCCTTGTTTTTGTTACAGTGACCCTCGATCGGTATAACGGAGAAAAAAAATGCTAAGCAACTGCCTTTATGTGGGTATAATAGAAAAAAATATAGATAGGATAGTTCCAACGTATACTTTTGCTAGCGTTGAGAATTTTAAATAACATATTTACTATGTAAATGTTTTCGTACACTTCGTCTATATTGTGTTTTCCATTTTGAAATTAAGCTCGTGGTTTGTTTAGGGGTATGTATGGGTAAAAAAGGTATGTCAACATGTTCCTATATTAGATAATGCATATGTTAGATATATTAGTGTATTTATTGATATTGATTTTTAAGAGAAACTAGGGAAAAATCATTTCTTGAAAGGTGAAATCTATTGCTGCATAAAATAAAAGATAAAAGGGGTGTGTAAACGCGATGGTTGAAAGTTCGATTTACACTAGGAAATCAAGTATTTAATATTTTCACTTCTTTGGTCTGGTAATAAGGCAAAGCACGGTGTTGAGTTCTACCACTCAACGCGCAATACCTCTAAAATTTGTTACAATTTGGGGAAATCTGTGTTTTAACACTAATTTCCTGCTGCCTATGCTGCTGTATGTTGGATATAACGGTAAACTGAAAAATAAAGAAAAAAAACTATATATTTTTCTAATAGACAAAACTCATTTGGCATAATGAGGAGAACGGAGTGTCCTAATATGTGGTTCCCTCTGCCTCTGCTGCCCTCTTGCTGTGGAAAACGAATATGTGTTTATATGAGTATATTTAAAATTAATATACCCGAAATTGAAAAATGGATAAAAAAATAAATTCCTATAATAACAAATTTTCATATAAATTACTCCATCGGCATACTAATATAGACATATGGATATATTGAATGAAAAAATATGTATTTTTCATGTTCACAAAATTACAATCTTAACTCATATATATGGAACGTATAAAAAGCATCGTAAGCTCTCATAAAACTTTCTAAATTCGACGATATTGAGTTAGTGTCTTCTGGGAAATATAACAAGTGGAAACGGAAAAAGTGAAGTGCAAGTGTGGGTTAACTTTTACAGTGATAAAGTTTTACTATGCATGGATTAGCTCGATTCGGGTAAAATTTCACACAGATAAAGATAAATTTCTTTTCATTTTTCTGGAAAAACTTAGAATAGTTGGCTTTTTTATTTTTTTTTTCCCACTTCCTTTTCTATTAAGACACTTCCATTTACCACATTCCGCCGAATTCTCGAGGCATTTCGTTTTGATTGACGGAACTTAACGCCGTGCTTTGCCTCGCTTTCATAGCAAAAAAATGAAAATATTAAGTACATAATTCATTACTCCGACTGGGAATTGAAACTTCAACTGTCGTCAAAAAAAAATCATCAAAATCGGTTCACCTCCTCAAAAGCTGAGATAACAAACGTAAAATAAATACAGTCGAATTGATAACCTTCTTCTTTTACAAAGTCGGTTAAAAATAAACATAGGTTATTCGTGATAAGTTCAAATCGTAAAAAACACATATATTTGTTTGATCTATTTAAATATTAATACATCTGAACGCTGGAGTATGTTGAAAAAATTTAGGAGTACCCTCAAAAATATGATTGGAGATAAAAATTACGAGATACATTACATATTTGGGCCGTATTTGAGTGCGGTATCCTGTAGGTCGAGTGCTCTCACTGGGGGCCCGCCGTAATCAACCTCTCGAAACTCAAACTCAACTGTATCTTCTTGATTAGACTTAAAATAATTGATATAATTATTATCAGTGAGACAAGGGCTCTTCTGCTTCTTCAATTTAGAGTTTGGTGGAGAACGACTGTAAGGGTGATAGGATGTGGGTTCGATTCCCACTTGAGGATCCCATATATGAGGAAACAGCTGTCAAAATAAGAAACCATACACAAACATAAATTGAATTTGAACGTAAATCCACCGTGATACATCAAGCCTACGCCAATAGCGGCAGAATGCTATAGCATCCATCTTGTTCATATATAAGACAAAGCAATTAGAATTAACGTGTTTTAATCAATCTCGTGGCTGGATCGTTTAACATGACGCTGAGGCCGCGTCATGCACATTATATGGGCAATAACGATTTACGTAAGCGTTATACGTTTATTGGGTACTAGCGACTCGCTTGCGGCTTCGCCCGCTTGAATTACATAATCATTGATTTACTAATCTAAATTGCTTTCGTTTTCAAATAATAATAGCATTTTAGGAATAATGTCTATGCCTATATTGAAAAGTCAGTTTCAATCAATTCAATGGAACAGTTATTATGTGGAACACTGCTCTTTAAAAATAGTATTTTTTTATAAATATATAAAGTAATTAAAATAAAACAACACTAAATGTTAAGAGAAGCTTGCCAAAATACAATATTCAAAAAATCGATTAAGCCTTTTCTGCGATTAGCGTGAATAAACGCACAGACAAACAGACAAAAAATTTAATCATATTTTCTTATAAGCGATCCATGTACAGACACCAATCCATAACGATTTTATTATAAGTATATGTAGATATAGATTATCAATGCCGCGTCGCTAAAAGCTAAATATATGTATTGAAATAAATTCCTACCGCGGTCCCATTTGTATGTAGGTAATACATAATGCTATAGGAGCTGTAAACGAATGGTGGTGCGTGTGGCCGATCACAGTACACTGTTTGAATAGCTTGTTTGTGTTTTTAGAAATTTTGTGCTGAAATTATTAAAAATATGGAAATAAATATTTTTAATAATTTTTTATAATTTATGGAAATAAAAAAAAATATTTTGTATTTATGTTGAGTTCTTCGTGGCGCAGCGGAACAAGGTTGTGACTGTAAAGCAACGGTTGTGGGTTCTATCCCCACTCGGGGAAGTGAAATTACGTTTCTAATTCCATTCCTTCGCTCTGGTGTGAAGGCAAACCGCGCCGTTGATTTCTGCCACTCAACAGGCAATGCCTCCAGAATTCGGCAAAAAGTGGGGAACGGAGTGTCTTAACCCTAAGTTCCCTCTGTCTACCCTGTTGTTTGCGGGATACAGCCTGAAGTTTAAAAAAAATATAAGTCAATAACATATTTTTAATTAAAATAGTTGAGTTTGCTAGGGACAGTAGGTAGTACATTGTAAACGATAAAGACAAGATTGAAAACAATAAAAGTTTGTCTTTAAAGTAAAGAAATCTCCAGTCGAGTCTTAGAGCTTGTGTAACGTCTAGTTCATTGTTGTTTGTTTTATTTTTTTTCAAAGTATATTAGTATTGTGTTAGTTATAGTTGATATTAAGTTTATCTATATATATAAAATCGAAAGGTGACTCACTCATTACGAAATCTCAGAAACTACATGTGCTAGAAATCTAAAATTTTGCATAGGAATTACTTATAGGTAGGTACTCGCTAAGATGGGAATTTGCAATATTCGACTTCTAAGGGGTTGTTTTTGGGGTTGAAAGTTTGTATGAATCTTCGTTACTACAAATGCTAGGAGTCTCAAATTTTCCATGGACGTCACGTAGGTACTCATGGAGACAAAATTAATAATAACGTAGTTCACGCAGGCGAAGCCGCGAGCAGGCCGCTAGTAAATAAATAAATCGTTTCTATCAGAGGCCATTGAACGACTTGTTTTCCACTCAGCTTTAATTCTTTTTGTTTGAGACCGTCTTGCTGCAGGGCATACGGGGGGTGTGGGTTCAATCCCCACACTGACTTTTCATTTAATTGTAATGTGGACGACTGAACCTAATTCTGAGTTATGTCTATATTAACATCAAGAGTTGCAGTTTTAAATCGATGTTTTTTGTGTTTGATAGTCCATTTAACGACAAAAGCGTAAATAATTTCGATGTAACGCCGTGTACCTGCAGTCAGAGTTACGTTGGCCACGTAGAATTTTTTTTTAATAAAAAAAGACAAGACAGACCTACGGGTCACCTGATGGTAAGGGATCACCGCCCACGACCCCGTGCAACACCAGAGGAGCTACAGGTGCGTTGCTGGCCTCAGAGGTGGCGATAGGCGGGCTTTTTGGAGGTATTTACCCACGTCTCATAATAACTTAACCTAACTTATAACTTTTAGTAATTTTCATTTGACACTGCGGGTAGCAAATATATATATATATACTAGCGGCCCGCTCGCGGCTTCGCCCGCTTGAGCTACATTATTATTAATTTCTGTCTCCATGAGTACCTACGTCGTATAAGTGACGTCCATGCAAATTTGAGACTCCTACTAGTTGTAGTAACGAAGTTTCATACAAACTTTTAACCCCAAAAACAACCCCTTAGGGGTCGAATATTGCAAATTCCGGTCTTAGCGAGCACCTACGTCCTATAAGTAGCTCCTATGCAAAATTTGAGATTCCTAGCACATGTAGTTTCTGAGATTTCGTGATGAGTGAGTGACCTTTCGATTTTATATATATAGATATGGAAGAAACCCTCCACTATAAACAAACTATAACATATATTCATCGTAGACAGACCATCGGGTCCAGTCAAATATAACCCAGCTTTACGGTCTTGTTATTCATACGAGCTCACTATTCTTATTTTAGTTTATTCTCTCTTAAAAACATTTCACTGAATGATATAAAATCAAAGTCGAAATCGTTTTTATCGACGGTCATAAATACAATCCTGCCAAGAGTGAATCGATTATTTCAAATAACGGTTCCGTAGGTTTTTTTTGCCTTATGATGTATCCCGCATAGAGCAGGGTAGGCAGAGGGTTAAGAGTTAACCTAGTGTTAAGATAGTCATAATTTTTAAGACTAATGCTTTATCTTGTCCAGGTCGAAGAAATTTAAAATTATTAGTTCTTCCAAGTAAGAATCGAACCAACAGTCGTCATGTTTACAGGATAATGTGCCGCTGCCCCACGTCAACCCTAAATATTAACTTTAACGTTTAATCCTAAGTATTAACTTATAATATGTATTTTTTACATTTAAAATTGTATAAAAAGCTCTGTTAAAATCATTGATAATGAAATAACCATACCGTAAATACTATTTTATAGGTAAAGTTTACAATGAGGCCTTTTTACTCGCTTTAAAAAAAACAACAAACCAAAGCACTATTAGGTCGTACAAATTCAATTGTTTTTTATTTTTCGATTCAGATCCATGGAGAAATGGAGATAGTAAATTGTAAATTATATTTTATATTTATTATTTGTTAAAATGACTTCAAATATTAATCAACACGGGAATTGAGGTCAGTAGTGGCGCAGGGCACAAGCGTGCGACTTGCAGTACGAAGATTGTGGGCTCATGAATGGACTATCTGAAACAATTATTAATTTCGAACCAGTAGTGAGAGATTCTAATTTTCTCGCCTCTGGTATCTGGCAAAGCTCGACGTCGAGTTCCGCCATTCAGCACGCAATGCTTCCAGAATTCGGCGGAAAATGGGGGACGGAGTGTCTTAACACTAAGTTCCCAGGTCACCTCTGCTTACCCAGCTATGTGTGGGATACAGCATGAGCCTAAATAAAGAGCCAGTAATTTCTGAGATTTGCGCTATCAACCAAACAAACTTTCCTGCCTTACAAATTTTAATATAGAAATCTACACTGGGTAGGTACCATTACATTTATTACTTACACAGCGAAATGCTAATTTATTAAGGTTTTTAAAAAAAATTGAAAAAGATTTTATAATACTCGTGCTTTTCGAGTGCTTTCGAGGCCCGTGAAATAAAATTCTGTTACATTTTAAATTTAATTTGTAAATTGATTTCCATTTAGTAAACTAAAGTTATTAATTATTTTAATAATAAATACAAAAGGCAGTTCCACCACTCAACAGGCAATGTCTGGAAAATTGGGGGGAGCGTAGGGAATTGGGATAGAGTATGAACATAGAAAAAATATTACATTTGAATCAACATTTTCCACTGTGCCGCAAAAAGAAACCATTAAAATCTCTCCCAACATAAAAAATCCAACTTTTCATTAATAATTATTTGAAAAGTTAACAAAACTGCTTACTTCGTATTTAGTATCAGCAAGCCTTATCAGACCGATCGCCCGAGCCAATTTAGCGGAACATTTTAATTTTTAATAATCTGGAGCTTCTCATTCTGTTTTATACAAACATGCCGCTGTTTGTTCAACGTTTGCCTTTGTAGAACATTTTTTTTGAAGAAAAAAAACATACTGTTATAATTCCAAATATATTTTTTTATATTTTATATATAAAAAAATAATCGGTAATATACCGTACTGAACGGAAATTATATATGTTAGTCAAATTTGACTTAGAGGATAGCTTATGTTTTTTTTAATTTAGATCGGCGTTAGGTTTCGCAACCTCAATAACAAGAAACCTGTATCCCGCGTACACTAGGATAAGCCATTTAAGAAAACTGCTATGTGAAGAATAGATTCATCGCGAAGTCAATAACTAAATATCGAAATATTCTGTGGCGGAACACAACGCCGCAAAATGAAATGAACAAAATGTGAAATAAACGGCGCGCGGCGTTTCAAATGTGATAAAGTATTTCGCAATAGCGAGTATTGAATGAAGGCTAATTGCCAGGTCACCCAGAAGGGAGAGTAGAATTTGTGTGCGGGATTTTGAAATATTCACTCGCTGAGCAAACTTTCAAATATTTTAAAAACATTTTTTTTAAATCCTCCATATATATATTTGTATGTATATTTTTCTAGCTTTACTAAAATTTATAGTAGTATTTTTTGAAAAGTGCAAAAATATTACTTCAGTTGTTTTTGGTTTTCATATAATTTTGAAAAATATGTGTATTTGTGTATTTATGGTTTATGGTTTAATTCCACAAATTTTGTTAATTAGTATTAAAACGAGTGTTTAAACACTAATTTCATTCTGCTTACCTTGCTATATGCGAAAAACAGCGTGAAGTTAAAAAAAATATAACTATAATTTTAAAAAGCTGTACAACGAACTCTTTCTGAACATAAATTAAATAAGTAGAAGTTTGAATGAAATTGTGTGCTCAGAGCGGCAACGATTCATTAAATGTGAGTACTAAGTCAGCAAAAACTACCATTTAACAACTTGTAATTTTTGCTTTAGTAGGATTCCTTGTGGTGAAGAGGAAATGCTACATATGTATGATTTTATCACATTATGTTTCTTATTTTGGACTATTATATAAAATATTCAAAGAGAAAATTGTCAAGAAAGTAGAATTTAGCTAAGTTAAGAAGAAAAGCAAATTAATTGATAATTTCGATGGTTTCAAACAGCTATCGGCTGTATAATGGTGTGTTCAAAATACCATTAGATTCCTTAAACCGTACTGTTCCTCATCGGAAAGAGTCACTACATGGATTTGCAAAGAGAACCAATCAGACGTCTTTTCACACAAATTCAATATCAGATGAAGATCTGAGTAGCAGCGAATAGCAATAGGAGAGTTAGACTCTCCGCTCCCCATTAAGACATTTCCATTTTCCATTTCTTCGCTGAATTCTTGAGGAATTGCGTGTTACATGGCAAAATTCAACGCCGAACTTTGACTTTCACATTTCACTGCGTGGGAATCGAAATTAAATCATATCGCTTACAGCCACCGCTTGTGTGGCCTCGAATGGGAACAAGGGATTAATTTTGTAGCGATTTTGTAGGGGGATATTTTTGGAGGGATTTTAACACAAGGTTCAATCTGCCTAGAAAAAGATTTTCAATTACCTGTTGGAATTTTCAAAAATATATACATATTAAATACAAAGCACTTTCGTTTCCATATATTTTTACCATAATAATACTTAATATTAAAACAAAAATTCCACGAACACTCGTCGTCGCACTCCCCCGAGTGCGTACATGGAATTTGTTTTTGGTCCATTCTCTAAACGGTCGCGCTAATCGACATTTTCTGTGTTCATGTTTAATGTTACTTTCTGTAATGTAATGTAAGAGTTCAGTTATTATTTACTTATTTATATGGAATACTAGGTTTTACATGCGGCTTCATTCGCGTGTTTTAATTGAAATTACTAATTAACACTAGGTAAATATAAGATAATTCATTTACATAATTCATTTTTTTACATTTGTAAAAAAACACCTTTAGCATGATTTAGCTTATCAGTTTTAAATAGTAAAATAAAAAATATACTAGATTTTCAGGGTCCCCTGCTACCCTGTTATTTATATATATATAGCGGGATGTATATATTCTTAAAAAGAAAACAAAAATTTAAATAACCTGTATCGTGCTTGTACCCGTCTAGCTTCTGTCCACCCTACATAGGAAACCTAGTGCTAACACACTGCCGTAACAATTTCGAGACATTGCGTGATCAGTAGCGGAGCTCAACGCCGCGTTTGTTAAGCACAACGAAGAAATACAAATAAAAAAATAAACATTCATATAATATCTTTAAAATAACCACATTTCGTAACTAAGAGACCAAAATAAGAAAAACTAACTCAAGTATTTTCATAAACAATGCAAAAGCGCAAAACAGATTTGCATAAATAAAACTTTAGAATAAAAAAAATAAAAAATTAAAACCATCTCGAAGGAAGCGTGAAATTAATATAAATGTAGGTGTCTCTGACGGTGAAGTATTTTATAAATATACACAATATACTCCTTTGTTACCGCATTTATCTCGAACGAACACTCTGGCTCCTTGGTTAGTCCACTTAAACTTTGAACTTGCTTAAAATAAGAGACCGCACTGCACTTCTAGTATTACTTAATTTGGTCATTTAAATTCTTGTGTTTTAAGAATTAAAGTGTGTAAGTTAAATCTAAAGTAAAGTTATTTATTGAATAATATTTTTTTTTTGCATTTATTATTAATTTTGTCAGATTTAATTTGTATGGAAAAATACATCTTTATAATGTAAAAAAATATAATAAGTACACTGTATACTATTAAATTCAGTTGAAAAAAACCTCTATGGAGATAAATATGAAAGACAATTAAATGAGACCTAAATAAAAAAATACAGAAGAAATAAACGTATAACATGTTTACTATTGATGCCGTAAGTAAGGCTGTCGTTGCGCAGTAGTAGTGCGTTTGATTGGAAACGTGACGGTAGTGATTTCAATTCTCACTGGGGAAAACTTATTATTTCCACCCGCTGCCAACCCTGCTTCGTAGATTATGAACATATTACCATTACGTAAACAACCATATCCAATCAGTCTCCTTAATATTCGTTCACATTGCGATAGTTCTAAAAACTACATTAATTTGAACTCAAGTCTACATATTACAAGGCGTTTCGTCGTCTTCTGTTTTTCCATTATCCGGTCAGATCCAAGGGAAATGGCGCTTTTATTTGCTGAATAGTGAATGTCGAGCACTTAGCTTCGCTTGCTTTAAGAATAATATGGACAGTTCGCGTTAGATTAGCATCAAAGAATAACGTGTATTGGTTTATACCTAAATGAGATCGACATCAGGGAGGTTCTCGGCGCAGTGGTTCAGCGTCTGACTTTTAACGTTATAGTTGTTGGTTCAATACTCGCTTGTGGCAATGAATTCATTTGATTTTCTCACAATGAGTCCCTGAGCTCAATAAGCAATGTTCCGAATTTGGTTGGAAAATGGAGAACGGAATGTCTTGGCACAAAATTTTGCCTATTTACCTTCTACTTGCGTTTTTTATATGCAAATAGTAAATAGTTGATTGAAAAAAACTAATGTTAAAAGTAGTGTGTATTGAGTACCTACTAAGTACTTAAACGTTCTGTGAGTACTTATCATATTATCTGTAAATCAATAGGTTTTGAAATATAATAGGGCGAAACCCAGATAGATGCTGCGTTCATAAAGAAATAGTATAAAATATATAAAAATATTTGTGTTTTTTAAGAGTAATGCAGTATTTAGATGATAGTTGCCTACGTTGAGAAACCTGGTGCATCTTTTCTGATACTAATGGCTCGTTATTTCCACGATTGACTCTAACTGCGGCGACTCACATAATTTTACTCTGGTTTGTTTTTTTATATTTATTCGCTCATTTCAAAAATCCTATTTATAATTTATAAATCGATTTCTCTGCAGAGTCGTTTTTGATATATTTATTTTTTTAGTTAAGTAACCTAGATAGTACTAATCGTTAACGTCCTTTTTAGCTAATAGCCCCAATAGGTACACTCTGTAAATATAGCACTTAGCTATGTCTGAATAAATAATAAAATGGTTACCTTTGTTTATTGTTATTTAAACAAGTGCTTTAGGCTCATAATATTTATTTTATAACATTAGTTAAGGGTTCAAATACTTTTTGAAAATAAGATATAATTATGGCTAGTCCTGGTGCAGGAGAACAGGTGTAGCTGTAAACGTGAAAGGTTGTAAGTTCGATTCATTATTTTATATATACAGATTTATCTCAAGTAAAGTTTAATTAGGTTAAGGCTAGTGTGTACATTTGTGATAATTAGGCAATTAATAATTTGTTTTCAGTTTCACGCTGTATCCCGCAGCTAGCAGAGTAAGTCAGAAGGAACCTGGGAACATCGAGTTAAGATACTCCGTTCTCATGCTCTCTCATGCTCTCTTGTGCCCCTGCGCCACGACTGGCCTAACTGACTAGTTTATTATCCTAAATAATTATGGAACATCTGTCCATTTAATTATCTATGACAATTATTACGACAATAACAGTGTCTATTAAAATTAATTATTATGAATGGAGTCAGCGTTTCTTAATCCCGTCTCGTTACGTTTGTCAGACGCTTGACGAGAGATTATCTGAGCTTGCAAAATATTTTCAAATATAATTATTATACTACAAAAGCTGGCTGGGATGGTCTTAAGCTGGTGATTTATTATGAAAGAACTAATTGAAAAAATAGAAAAAATGTCTTTTTTTTAATGTTTCTCCTCGTTTTGGAGGGAACAACTACTTTTAAGATATTTCGCTGTCTATTTTCTATCGATGTTACTGGAATGAAGATCGGACCCATAATCATCATGTTTAAGTTGATATTTTTTAACTTCACACTGTATCCAGTCGTGAGGGAACCTGGGAACCAAGTAAAACACTTCCATTCTCGACAATCTGCCGTATTGTCGAGCCGTTCCGTGTTGGGGGGCGGAACTCAACACCGCGCTTTACCTCGTTACTAGAGCGAGAAAAGGAAAATTGGAAAGGAATCGAACCCACAACCGTCGCAACCCACACCGTTGTGCCAGCGGCGACGGTTTCGAGAGAAACCGTAGATTAAAATAAACATACAAAATTCAAATTCAGCAGCTTTTGTATTAGAGCAAGAGTTGGTCGTGTCACTAATGAACCAAACGAAGTCACGGAAAACAACTAGTTCATTAGAAGTTTTATACTACGGCGCTAACTACTCTAATGCTCCCAGCGGCAGGTCGAGTACTTCACTTATACTAAAATATAATTACTTACTTTTTTTTCTAATTCGACTTTGCTGAAAATAGTTTTAGATATATGAAATATTTAATATTTTTATGTCCTCGCTCTGGTACCGAGGCAATACGCGGCGTTAAGTTCCGTTTCAATACACAACGCCTTCACAATTTGGTGCAAAATGGTTCCCAGGTTCCCTCATAGAATACCATCTTTGTTTAAACCTTGTTTTAAAATATATATCGAGACAAGATAATTTTACAGGTCGTAGTTGTAAGAATAAGATTTTTTATATGTTTTGTTTAAGTCAAATAAGAATTCTATATTTAGCTTATAATATATGATTTTATTTATTGTTTGTAGATTCCGGTTATTGCCAATTCGAATAATTCTAATTATACAAGATACGGAGAGTATTTTCCTAAGGAACGACTTGACAAGAAAACCAAAAATATATAACAAATAAAAAAATCGAAAGCATCGAACCCACACCCATCGCATCCCAATCCCAGCACGAAGCAACCACTAATCGTCATCAATCACACAATCATTCAAAAATAATTTATTTATATGCAAAAAAAGGGTAAAAAAAACGAATAACCGCGCTACCTACGAGTAATAAAGAAGGCAGCCACAGAAGGGACAAGGCCTGACATCCGCAAACAACCCAAATCTGATCTCTACGCGAAATTGTTACAAAGCAAATTTATTTACGCCTAACTCAGTGAACAATGTTTTGATTAAAATTTAATTTTAACGCCAAAGGGCTAGGGACTTAGATAAGGGAGTAAAGGGAAAGGGGAGGGGGGAGTCACATCAAACAAAATCAAAAACTAACTACTGATTGAAATATCTACAGTTTATAATGTTGTCAGTCGCGGCGTAGCGGGAACAAGCGTGCAACTGTAAATACGATAGGTTGTGAGTTCAATTCTGATGTAAGGAAATGAAATATTTCTCATTTTCTCGCTCTGGAACGAGCTGTGGCAGCAAAAAGTGGGGGTTTGTCCTGATACTCAACTTGTCACGCCTTTAGCATTCATTGGAAAGAGGAACAGAAGTGTCTTAAAATAACGGAGTTTCTTAACATTAAGTTCCCCGCCTACCTTGCTATGTGCAGGAATAAATATAAACAAGAAATATATTGGCAAATAAGTCAGTTAATTTGAAATAATATTTATATTATATGTTGGAAGATAAGTAAAGTTAATAGAATGTTTGAGAAAGTACAGCTAGGATTGCACATTTCTAAGAAGATGTGAGGAAAATGAGGAGCATTCTGTGTTGGTTTTTAATTTATATTTCTACTTTTATTTTATTCTTGTTACTTCGCATTTTCTTACACAATTTTTATTTAAAATATTATAATTCTAGGAGAATAAATGCGTCCACGAGGTTCTTCATTAACGGTAGTAATAAACATAATAAGTAATGTATAACAAACGATGATAGTTGGGGATTCGATCCTCACTTAGGGGATTCCATTTCCTTGCCTTAGTGAAAAGCATGGAGTTGAGTTATGCCACAACACGCATCGTATTAATTCGGCAGGAAAATGTAGAACGAAGTGCCTTGACACTAGGTATGCGGGATATTACGTAAAAAAGTAAGTAAATAATTTATATTAGATATTCGAGTAGAAAAAAAAGAACCTGATTAAAGAATTTTATATATTTCTTTATTTATTCGAACTCCTGACCTTCGACAACAGCAGCTAAGCTAATATCACCTATAGTATACCAATTTCATGATATTTAGTTAAAAAATTGTTTTTGTTTCAATTAAAACTTTTTTGCAACATCTAAAAATAATTGTTATTAAACGGTTTTATTTAGCTCACCCCGTTTGTTTGTTTGGGTCAAATTTAGTAATTGAAATTTAACCCTCTTCCCGTTAACCGATTGATCTGAAATTTGGTATACGCCTTTGATTCTGGTGACAATACAATTATCCATATTCAATATTATTGTGAATCCAAGATGGCCGCCGCTACAAGATGGCGGACAACTTAGTTTTTTTCAATCCCATCAATATGGATATCAAATGAAAGGGCTTGTCAAGTAGAATTCAGTGGACTATACAAA
>JAEBDU010013160.1:0-12430 GCA_016802625.1 Heliconius numata
AGATATATTTTGTTTCAGTATTCGACGCGTCCGGCCAATACATCCCCAATATCCTGTTTGGCAATGACTACTGGATGGGCTCATGGAACGCGTGTAAGGATCTACAACTCAAGCAGTACTATGCAGAAACACCTCCTTTCTCTACTGCGTTCTATGTAGCTAGAGTCAACCTTACTGTTGACGGCGATCATGTACAGGTAACTAAACGATCAGTAACTACATACATTATCTCACTTATATTTTGTACTAAGAAAAATATAAAATTGAGTATTTTTTTAAAAAATATATATTAATGAGCTTCACGCCGTATCCCTAGAGGAGCAGCTAGAGAGAACGTAGCGTCGAACGCAGGCCAAAAAAAATTGGCTAGTCGAATACCGTAGGTATTGAGCGAGCCAATTTTTTTAAATTATTTAATACATTTTAATTTTATACATTTTTGGTTAAATCTTTAAAAAATATAGCCTTAAAAGGGGAGCAACCTTTTGGTATTAAAGCCGCTAGTTCAAGTGAAGCATCAGATGAAAGTGCTCTGGCTAGGCTAATTTAGAATTTCAGAAAAAGCTGGAATCCTCCAATTTTTGTACGAAACTCCCGTAGGTTGAACCCGACTCGTGCTTGTCCGGTTTTTTTTTTTATTATTAATTGATTTCAAAAAACAAAAGGGAATTATGCTTTATAAAGGTAATCCATCATCCGAGGTGATCAAACTTCTATCCTATAATTAATTAATGAAGATATTCTAAATCTAACCGCGCTCTAACTAATTAATCATGTAAATTATATTAAAATTCATGTTAAAATTAATTACATTAAAAATTATTCTATGTTCAAAAAAAAAATCTTTAGATAAATTAAATATCTTTTGTCTTTGACAAAATGAGTACAAAGAAATATAATAGACTAAATTAAGAAAATATTTTAGTACTCACTAAAAATACCAAATACCAGAAATAACTGAGATGTTCTCAATTTTTATATTTTTTTCATGTATTATCGATATGCAAATATTAGAGAAAGTCATCTTATAAATATAAATTTAAGCAAATATTTCATTGCCTCGAGTGGGGATCGAATCCACAACCTATCGCGTTTACCATTTCTCACCATGTATATTTAAGTAAAACTTTTGTTCTTTGAAAAGGGAGTGACATCGCTTTATACTGACATACATATAATATATGTCAGTACATTATGTCAGTAAATAATAGATACAAACTCAAAGTAACTTTACTGACATGACAATAGCTTTCGACGTATATAACTCTTTGGTCTTGGCTGTTCCTCAACACAACTTTTATATTAAAACTTCTTGTTTCATGCCTTCATCATAAATTGGCACAAATTTTTCCAAGCACTTTTACCCGGCACTTATAAATAAAGTCAGATATACAGACAAACTTATGATGGAGAACTCTGGTTGTGAAACTAATTATATACCTCGTTTGAGGTCAACAAGGAAAAGTTTGTCCTCTTATATTTCGGGATTTCCGTTCCAAAATGGTGTATCTTGTTTTAAGGAAAAAATACATTTTTTTTTGTCTTAAATTCTTGTTTACGCCTTTACTGGTGTCGACGTTATTGGTATGTTATATACGATTATAATTTTTGCATATTATGTTTGACGTTTTCTTCTGCAGAAGGAACCTTTTGTTAACATTCTCTACTATTCCTCACTTATCTATTAAAATTGCTTATATTATAATTTTATTTCTTTCAAATAATAAATAATTAAAATGAGGTCAATAATGGCGCAGGGGCTCAAGCTAGCGACTGTAAGCGCGACAGGCTGTCGGTTCGAGTCCAACTCGAGGAAGTAAAATATTTTAAAAATTTGCTCTTTGCTCTGGTCATGAGGCAAAGTGTGCCGTTGAGAACCGCCACTCAACACACGATACCTCCAGTCTTCGGTGGAAAACGAGGCACTTAAGTAGCTAAACGAAAGTGAGAAAGTGTCCTAACACGAGATCCCCAGGTTCCCTCAGCCTATCCTAAAGCTAAAACAATATAATATCACATACTGAAAATATATTTCGACTAAAAGAAAGATAGTTTTCCATTATTATTACTATATTTCCTCTTGCATTTACCAATAAATCAGTTTTATCCAACAATGCGCCTTTAATTTTATGAGCCGTTAAATTCATGCGAGCAATATGTTTTAAACGGAATCGTGATTTATTATGTTATAATCTGGCCTGGGAAAGTTTATAAATATATATTATACATTTTATAGGCCATATATGGCGCAGGGGTACAAGCGTGTAACGCGGCGGTCGTGGGTTCGATTTCCACTCAGGAGGATGAATTATTATTTATTCATGTCTTCACTTCTTCGCGCTGGTACCAAGGCAAAAGCGCGGCGTTAAGTTCCGCTAATTTAGCGAAAAATGGGGAACGAAGTGTCTTACCACTAGGTTCCCTTTGTCTATCCTGTTATATACGGGATTCAGCGTGAAAGAACCTAAGAAAGTTTAACATTTTAAAGATTGTTTTTCGACTAATTCCACTCTACATTGGCTATTTAGAGACATTATTAATTTAAATATAATATATAATACAATATTATGTTTCACAGCCGAGACAAATGCTAGTTGGTCAGTGTCTCCCAGCGTCTTGCAGCAAGGAAGCCGTAAAAACAGTGTTGGACGCAGCCGAGGAGCTGGCCGTGGCTGCAGCAGCTCGCGCCGGCTTCGAAGCCGCTTTCAATACTCTGTACGTGCGTGCTGTGCCTGGCTCCTATAATTTATTTGCTGATCCGAAATTTCATATATTGGGGTAAGTTTTTTTAATGTTATTTATAAAATTATAACTATACTTTTTAAGTTGTTTTTCGTATTTTCCATATATGTAATATTTGTAATAAATTAATTCATAATAATATGCGTGAAATTGGATAGAATTTGAATGTATTGTTCAAGAGGTATTAGTTTATATTAGTTACATTATTTTTCTTTTCACCTTAATAAAAAAAAGAAACCTTAATTTATATTTATATAAATTTTCACCCCCTGTTTACTGATACGTATCATGAATTTTCCTTGCGGAAAGATTAAGAATTAGAAAAAAATAATATAATTATAACTAACAAAATATATACATATATGTATGAATATATGTTTATTACGTACACGTACGTAATTATATAAGCGTAAAAGTTTGTCAACGTTCTTAAGGACCATCTGAAATCTATTTAATCAATAAAATTGTAAGTGCTCTATGGTCGTGAGATGATATGTATAGGTTCTAGGTTAGGTTCTTAAAAAGAAATCATAAAAAAAAATAAAAGTTGGCACGCTCGAAACGCCATAAATTAAGAACTGAACTGAACTGAAAAAAAAGTTTTCATTTGATAGATGAAATAATAAAAATCCAATACTAATTTAATTAACGTCGTTACGCAATGCTTTTTGTTGAACGATCCATATCCGCTATCGGGATTTTCAATTAATAAAATTGGTTTAAATCGATTTTGTATCGTAAAACAAAAAAAAGAGAGTGAAAATAACACTTATGAATGTTATACGATATGATATGATATGATACAGATATTTCTACGCAAATTGTTTAAATTAAGGAATTATCTATTAAATTAATGAATAAAGGCATCTATATGCATAAGATTATAACAACCACTAAAACTACTAGTTTTATTACTAATATATACAACACTTCAGAATTATTAAAGCAAATTTATTTGGGACTCTGACATAAAGAACGAGAAAATATCCATTACTTCATCTTGCATATAAAATATAGTTTATTTTGTAAAGGAGTAACCCCATTTTGTGGGTATGGTACAGGCACAATGGCAGCACTCCAAAACTACTCGTCTTTTAGGTGCTTTAAATAAATAAATACATATAAAATTGACTTTTTTTGTTAAAAAAGTTCTAAAAGATTTGGAGGATTAGATAATCTTCTAATAAGGCACAGGACAAGCAGGGGTGTTTATCATTAGGGATGTAAATCATTGTATTCTAAGTAAAACGACTTGCCACAAAATATCGAAGAGTAGAGAATATAATTTTAATACATATTTAATACATATTAAAGAATGAAAGAAAAAAGTAAATCCACACATAAGTACGTTTTAAAAGACTTCCCGTTTATTTAATTTCTTTTTTTTGGAGGGGGGGTTTGGCTTATTGTTACAGATTGTGGGTTCAATTCCCACTCGGGAAAATGAAATGCGGCGTTGAGTTCCGCTTTCAACACGCAAAACCTCGATAATCGGCGGCAAGTGGCAAACGGAAGGTATTTGCACTAGATTCCCTCTGCATCCCCTATTACATTTTAAAAATAAAAAATATATATATAATCTAACAACCCTGTAGAATATAATATCGAAACTACCCTTGTTTCTCAAAGTGTATGAGCGTAATCCAAATAGAATCTACTGAGTTATTCTGTTGCATCGTCTGCAACGGACTCGTTATTTTAAATTGCTATGTTCTGGCTTTTCATATAACAAGCATCTTGCTTCCGATACCGGATAGGATAAAGGCTCTAGCTTGTATGGTGCTAAACGGCCTTTATGTAAAACATGGTATTCCTTTCTTATAGTATCTGTAATATTGTAACAAGAGAAAATTAATATTTTTAAAATAAACATTTTTTTATATATAAATATTCAATGCGCAGGGCACTTGTGACTGTAACCGCAATATAATGGGTTCGATTCCCTTGAGGAAATCATATATTTAATGAATTTCTTCGCTCTGGTTTTGAGTGAAAAGCATAACCTTTTTTGTTTTTTTACGCAATTTACGCAATGCCTGCAAAATTCGGCGAAAACGGAATGTCCTAACACTAGGTTTCCGCCTAACCTACTGTGTGCGAAATATAGCGTGAAGTAAAAGAAAATAAATAAATAAAACTATATTATAGTAGTAGGACTTCAATATCCCTTAGGATAAGCAATGTAATGTTTCGATCTGCTGCTACTGAATTAACGATAGGATCCCAACGTCGCCTGTGTTGATCATAAAATTCTGTACAGATAGTAAAAATATTTGTTTTCTACATAAAAATAGTGCTTACGTAAAAGTCTAGTATAGCGTCAAAAGATAAATTTAGTTTTTTTTTGTAATATGTTTTATAGTAGCGACACGCTCGCGGCTTCGCCGGCATGAACTTCGTAGTTATTAATTTACTAATCCACATTGATTTTGTTTTCTAACAATAATAATATAATTTTAAAAACAATATCTATGCCTATATAATTGCTATATTTTTTTCATTTATTAACCAAATGCCAAATTTCAATTGCCTTGAAAATTCATTTCATTGTACATCAACCGGAAGTACTCTATTAATTTTGATTCCCTTTATAGTGTCGAAATAAGAGTTTTTTGCGATATAAACGGCCGTATTTTATTTTTATGTAAACATAGTCATACGACAACAAAGTGCTCTTAGAAGGGATTCTAAAGAAATAAATCGATTATTTTGACGTGAAACTATAACTAAAAACTTTACAAAAGATAACTGCTATATTTGAAAAGTCGGTTACAGTATGAATTATATTCACCATTGGTAATAAATCAGGCCTAAGTATGAAATTTCATCATAGAACGTAATTGTGATTAATGGACCCGCTATGGCTCTTACATCGCAATTTGTCACGAGAAACATTTTATTTATTATACTGGACTACACCTTTTCTATTATAAATATTTTAATTTAAAGTAACTAATTTTTATTTTATTTTTTTAGTTTTATTTATTTTAATTTAATTTTATATTATTTTATATTATTTTAATTATTTTAATAAGTACAAACTAAATAAGCTCAATAAATTTGCCACGTTTTTGCTGTATCCGTGCAAATAGCAGAGTAGGTAGAGGTAACCTTCCGTTTCCCACTATACACTGAATCCTGGAGGCATTACATGTTGAGTGGCTGCGGAGTACAATGTAGCTGATCTTAAATACCTCATTTCCTCGAGTGGGAATCGAACCCACTAACTGTGGTGTTGACAGCCACTGCGCCACGACTGGCCCCAGCGGGTTACACAATAATCACCAATATTTATCAATAACATAATTAAGGGACAAATTTTATAGTAAAAATATTTCAGTTGTAGTGTAAAACGTAGCTTAACATCACGAAGATGAGAAAATTCGAGTCAAATGAAAGAGAGAGAGCTTCTCTTCATAATAAAATCTTTATTTATACATGTAATTTAAAAATTAATGTTTAATTTTGTAAATATGTATTTTTTATTCAAATATTTGTATGTGTATTCTAGAGTGGCGGTAACAATAGTGGCAATATGGATGCTGGTCGCGTCTTTGTACGAGGGTTATTTGGAGAGACGGCACCGAAGAAAGGAGCAAAAAGATCTGGAGCTGGCCAACAATAACCAGAAACCCACTGTTGGTACATCATTTTGTTATATACATTTTACTGCTAATAAGCTATTTTATATTATTACTGCATTTAGATTTTATTTCTTTAAAAATATAATAATATCTATAATATCATTAAAATTATAATTTTATTTTGCAATATTTACAAAGGCTTAAATATATTCTAGCTTAATAACAATGCTAAAGATGAAATAAAAGAAGATGAAGAAGATATTATGAAAGACAAAGACATACGTCGTGAAGAATGCGGTAAGTTTAATTAAAGTGAATCCAAATAAAGGGGCAAAGATTTTTTTTAACTTATATGACCACAGAAACCATTTTAAGTTATATGTTATGTATTAGCATACAGTAGGGAAGGCCGAAGGAACCTAATGGTAAGACACTCCGTTTCCAACTTTCTGTCGAATTTTACGAACCATTGCGTGTTGTGTGGCGGAACTCAACCCCGGCTAAAATATTAATAAATAATAATTCTTTCCCCGACTGGGGATCGAACCTACAACCGTGTGTTACAGTCGGTAGTACCGTGTTACTACGGTCACATCTTTGCACTGCGGCACGACGCCTTCAATTTAAGTTCTTATTCCTTTTAACAAACCTTTTCCTTTCCAGGAATGTGGTCAGAAATTTTATTATCGTTTTCGATTCTTTCCAATGGTCGGGCAATTCTTGGCACTCAAAAACCCAACGATGGAGCATTAACCTGTCTACACGGCATGAGGTAAGAATCCGTTTGAGAAACGACTACTTTTGAAAATCGCTTTGTCGATTTTACACGCATAGTTGCTTCTAAAAATGTTCTAAAGCAAAATTCTTTCATTTAATGCTCTCTAAACATTTCATTATGTAGGTTTTCATTTAAATGTTGAAAATGTAGTTTTGTAGTTGTTTTTGTTGTCTAGTTTTTGTCTAAAAAAACATCTGTTTAAAAATATTCCGCATTCTACAGGGAAAGCAGAGGAAATTTTGTGTTAAGACACTCCGTTCCCCATTTTTCAACTTAATACCGCGCTTTGCTTTCAATTAATTTTTATATATATTATTTTACATATAAATGTTTTATTTATTTTTAGATTTCTATCAGTACTCTGGGTTATTATGGTGCATACCTACCTAACTATTTTCTTTATCGCTGACAACAAGACAATGAGAATTGTGACGGAACGAAACTTCTTTTACCAATCCGTAGGCAACGCCTCTTACTGTGTCGACACATTCTTCTTTATAAGGTAAAATAAATGAAATTGAATAAAAATTTAACAAAATATACTAAAAGACAGTATAATAAAATATTGTCTAAACTTACATAATCTAAAAATGTGCTAATATTTCAGCGGCCTGCTCGTAACAGTTTTATTTCTGAGGACAGAAGACAAAAAAGCCAGTAAAAAAGCTGATAAAAAAGCGAAACCCAACGAACAAGATATAAACAAGAATATCAATGGTTACTCCAACTCCGCTTTATCGGTATCCGTCATAAGCCAAGAGTCATTTTATGAAGATCCACTCGATAAGCCGGCGCCGAAGGGATATTCCCAGCAGGAGATATTCAGAATGACGAAGTCATTTTTCGTACTTTTCCTATATAGAGTAGTTCGTTTAACGCCAGCTTACGCTTTTGTTATCGGACTTAATGAACTAGCACTGAGATATACGTACGACAATACTGTATTTGAACCGGCTATCTTCGACCATATTACTTGTGATCACTATTGGTGGAGAAATTTGCTATATATAAGTAATTTGTTCCCGCAAAAAGACATGTGCATGGTATGGTCTTGGTATATGGCCAACGATACACAGTTCTACGTCGTCGGTATAATACTGTTATTAATATCAGTCAAGTATGTATATTTTTTAGTATCACAATGTATTCCGAATATAGCTGGGTAGGCAGGGGAACCTGGGAACCTTTCCGGATTTTCCGCCAAATTCTTTGGGTATTGCGTGTTGAGTAGAAAAACTTAATGCCGCATTGCTTCGACACCAGAGCGAAGAAATGAAATGATTAAATATTTCATTTTCCTCGAGTGGGAATCGAACCCAAATCCTGTCGTATTTAGTGCCTCAAACTAAAAATGATAAAGTATATCAACAGCTATGTAAGATCCAATTTTATATGACACAGATATATTTTAGTAAGGAAAAATGGAAAATCTCGACGTATTGATCACGTTCGAATGCCAGCAAGGATTGTTAAGGCAATTTAAAACTTCTGTCAGGTAGACTCCTGGGGGTGTGATCGAGCTTTCCTCTGTGTGCAATTTTTAAATATAATTATTGGATATAACATTTTCTTTAGAGAATTAGTTTTTCTTATAATGCTTAAAGTTTTTTTTAATTTTTAAACGTTTTTAAACCTATTTGATTTATCTTAAAAAATTGATTTCTATAGAAATGTCATACCATTTTACTTTACCTAATAAAAGAGTCTTTTTTTTCAACAGACACACGAAGATTGCAATGGCATCCCTATTATTGTTAATGGTTAGTTCCTGGGGAACCACCATTTACATATCGGTGTGGCATCAATACAAGGCTCGCATTCAGGAGCCGTTCGAAATGTTTGACCCCCTATACGACAAGCCTTGGTCTCGAATTGGTCCATACTTAGTTGGTAAGAACTAATTGTATAACTTTATTAAAAATATAATAATATATTATTGTTCTGTGATTATTTTAAATATAGGTATTATTTCCTCGAGTGGGAATTGAACCCACAAAAAAACCACTGCATTAATAACGCTTTGTCATTTGGCAGGAATGATTATTGGGTGGTATTTACATAAAACAAAATGTCAAGTTCGTATACCATATTGGTTAGTGGTGATTGGTTGGCCCGCGTCACTGGCCATCATCGGCAGTCTAATCTTCGGAATGACTGATGGATATTTTGAGGTTTGGCCAACTGCGTTCTATGTGAGCATCGGTCATACAGGTCAGTATTGGAAGTTGGAATATTTCATTTATTTCTTATAATTTAATTTGTACTTTTCTATGATATTTTGCAAAGTAAAAAAATAGAGTTCCTCGATCGTTTTTTGATGCTTTTTGGTGTAATAGAAAATAAAGCGTCTTTAAAATCTTTATATCAATCCTTTGTAAAATGTTTCTTTTTCTTTTTTTTTTAGTTAAATGTTAAAGCAGATATTAATAGCAGATATTTTAGATATTGGAAGACCGGGGTCTCCTAATACAAGCATTACTTGCTTAAAAGGAGATCTCTGTAACAATTATTTTTGTGTAAAATCTGTTGAACAAATAAAGTATTTTTTTTTTTAATCCTTAATAATTCAAATATATTATATTTTCTAGCATGGGGAGTAGCACTAGCGTGGATAGCGGTCGCGTGTTGCTGCGGGTACGGAGGACTCGTTAACTCAGCACTCTCTTACCGCGGCTTCTTACCTCTGAGCAGACTGACCTACTGCTCTTACTTGGTGCATCCTACCATCATGATGTATACCACCTTCCTTTTGGACGGACCTTTACATCTTCAGAATTCTATAGTCGTAAGTACTCTCCTTTTAAAACTTCGCTGTTCTTCATTTTCCGCTTTGTGAACTTTGAATTCACAACTGCCAGGTCACCATCAGTTCATTATTTTTTTCATTTGTTTTCTTTAGCTTCACGGTGAATCCCGTACATAGCTGGGTAGGCAGAGAGAACTTAATGATTAGACAATCCGTTCCCCATTTTCCGTCGTTTTATGCAGACATTAAGTGGCGGAAATCAACGCCGCCCTTTGCCTGACACCAGAAATGAAAATATAAATTAAAATAAACATTGCATTTCCTCTAGTGGACATCGAACTCACAACTAGTGGCCACGACTGGTCTCAATCAATTAATTATATTGCAAAATTAATAAGAAATCTTGTATTAAATTTAAATATTTGTATAAAACGCTCTTAAACAGTTTTGAAATTAATAATTTAATTTGAATTTATAACGAGTAACTTATCATCGCCATTTATACTAATAGGATAGTAATATTAAATTTGCATTTGCTACTCTAAATTTATTAAACATCAAATACCGTTTCTCGTTGATTTGCGGGGAACTGAATATTTAACTTATTAAATACTAGCTTTCACCCGCGATTTCGCATGCGTGACCTATTAAATGATTACAAGATCAAGAATATATTAAAATTGTAATTGTGTAATGTAAAGAACAATTTTAACGTCGCGTCGTCAAATATGTTCCGTTTTTTGGTGTAAACAAAAATACCACATATATCTTTTTTTCTACCTGTAGGCTGTATTCACATATAGCAGGATAGATAGAGGGAAGTTAGAGTTAAGACACACCGTTCACCCATTTCCACCGAATTTGGCCACCATGCTTCTTAATAATTCTTAAGAAAACCCTATTCATTCATAAGATTTGAATCTCTCTTCTCGCAGTCTCTCTCTCTCTCTCTCTCTCTCTCTCTCTCTCTCTCCAGTTTCAAGATCAAATAAAACATAAATATACAAACATACAGGCCCTTATGTTGTAAACGTTAGTAAGTTTCAGCGGTAGTATGAGATAGTAATTAAAATAGATGCTTAGGTTGAATTTAGTAATTACTGTAGAAGCTATGTAATGTAGACTTGATATATGTACATGTAATTAATTAAAATTTAACTTCTAAATATAATATTTTTAGTATAAAGTTAGAAAAGGCTAGAAGATTGTATTAATTAGATGAAAATTTAGTTACTAAATTTAACCGGTCCTAGCTGGACAGAGGAAACTAAGGATAGTAAAAAAAAAGAAATTTCGGAATATGTATAATGTCCCAACATAAAATTTCCAGGTTCCCTATGTCTCCCTTACTATATCTATATATATAAAATCGAAAGGTCACTCACTCATCACGAAATCTCAGAAACTACATGTGCTAGGAATCTCAAATTTTGCATAGGAGTTATTTATAGGACGTAGGTGCTCGCTAAGACGGGAATTTGCAATATTCGACTTCTAAGGGGTTGTTTTTGGGGTTGAAAGTTTGTATGAAACTTTGTTACTACAAATGCTAGGAGTCTCAAATTTTGCATGGACGTCACTTATAAGACGTAGGTACTCATGGAGATAGAAATTAATAATAACGTAGTTCACGCAGGCGAAACCGCGGGCGGGCCGCTAGTCTGGTGTATAGCCTGAAGCCATAAAAATATATATAAATATAAAAAGCTATACAAAGCCTGTGAGGTTTCATATCTATTCTGTTTGGTAATATCGGCCTCCCCTAACATTGAAGTGAATATCTACATAATAGGGAATCTATTCTTAGCTCTTTGACTCGAACAAGCCTATCACACTCTACCTTCATATTTTATGTATTTCTATATTTTAGATTTTATACGACCATATACTAAATAAGGTATTATATTATTGTTAATAAATATATCTATTTTTCCCAGTTAATGGTGATAGTGAACTTAAAAAACATTTTTATTAATCAAGGGTGTGATTATAACGTGATGGTTCTGTGTTTGATACCTGCTCGGAAGAATATTTTTATATGTAAATATTTTCATTTCTTCGCTCTAGTACCAAAACATAATCGCGGTGTTGAGTTCCGCCACTCTACACGCAATGCCTCAAAAATTCGAATCTTATAAACACTTACTATGTGTTTCGTATAATTTCTTACAATAATCATGTATTTATTTGTTATATATAGAAATTAGGGGATCATATCTTTAAGGAACATTATAGGAACTTCTAGAAGGCTAGTTGCATTGCCTATTAATTTTATATTTATTTTGCTATTTCAGCTCACAATATACGCCGGCTATGCAGTTATGGCATTTTTGGCATCGTTTGCCATATCCCTGGCATTTGAGGCACCAGCAGTCCGCTTGTTGAAGATCATCAGTGTGGGAAATAAGAATAAAAAACCCACCAATTAAAGTATTATCTATATTTTATTAAAAACATGGCAACACTATATTAATTTCGTTAAATATTTTAAAGTGTTGCTATGTTCGTTAATAACGCGACTTGGAATAAGGTAAAAATTCCAAAGTGAATGTTTCCCTGTCACAATGTTGCCTCTCCATA
>JAEBDU010013160.1:12440-26633 GCA_016802625.1 Heliconius numata
AGAATAATATTTTCACGAATCAACATTCTCTATTAACTGCGTTTTTTATTTTTCCGCTTATCTGTTTGTCTCTGTGTTTGTTCACGCGAATCTCAGAAACATATATACATACATATGTATACTTGTAGTTCGTTTCATATAAATTAATAAAATTGCAACTTAAGTTTCATTAAATTTTGTATATTGTTTTTCTGTTGACCTACACCCTTGAAATTGATATGGAAGCCTCACTGGGCGAGTCCTTCTTGGACTTTATCGGCTTTTTTAATATAACAGTGTATGTAAATAAGCTATTAAAATTAGTGCGAAAAAAAGTATTAGTACAAAAGAATACGGAAACATAAGAAACAAGAATAAATATTACTAAGTTATATTATCAATAAAAGCTAACAAGTAAGAACAAATATACTAACTTCGGTAAGCCGCAACATTGATCCTTGAACCGTTAAATAACTATGTTCGAAATATAACAGTATCTACAAACGACTTAATAATACTTCTATTATATTCGCACATTTTCTTTTTTATTTCATGGAGAAAAATCTAAATGACACCCTTATTAAATCAAATATACCCAATAATAATATCAGCGTATAATTTTAAAAATTCATAGGGGCTAAAAAATATTTCATATTGACAAACCTGAATATATATATATACACTCAAAGAAAGTCTAAAGAGAAGTCATATTGAACTCTCTGTTCAACCATAATAGTGCCATAAATTCACTAACTAAATGAGGCCAGTTGTGGCACAGGTGCACCAAAGTGTGACTATAAACGCGACAGGTTGTGGGTTCGGTTCCCACTCGAGGAAATGAAATATTTAACACTTTAATATCTTCGTTCTTGTGTCGAAGCTTAGTCCGGCGTTGAGTTCCGCCATTCAATATGCAATTCCACCAGATTTCAGTGAAAATTGGGAAGCGGAGTGTCTTAACACTAGGCTGCTACGGTCCCAAGCTGAAGAAAAAAAAAGAGCAAAAGGCCGACAGTTATTGTATGAAACCGAAGCAAGCTTCCGTTACTTGTCTCTTTTTGTTCGAATGAAAATAGCGACTCTATTCGTACAATAGCAACTTCAGGCTTGGATATTGGAAAAATATTATTGTGAAAATATAGCAATAAATTCTGTTTAGCAAAGCACTGGTTCCTAGTGTAAATGTAGATATATCTTTAATAGTTTTTTTTATCACGTTTTCCTATGGTTACGGGGGAGGCCAGAAAGAGAGAGAGAGAGTTTAATATTAATTTAGGCTGCTTTCCGCCCAATTTGACATTGTGTGTGGCGGGACTGAACGCCGCGCCTTGTTTTTCTAAAGTGAAAAACTGATAGAATTATAATACTTCCCCCAAATGGGGATTGCATCCATGACCGTCGCATTAACAGTCAGAACCCCGCACCGTTCCAACCTCATACATCTCTACGCTCTATTCTCATATTTAGATTATAACGACATTAAAACTGAATTACTTTTTAGTACTTTTAGTATAAACTGTCAAAGTACACTTTTTCTCTTGCAATGGACCTTTAGATTTTTAATTAAAACAGTTAAACTGGAGCAGACTAGTCGATTTGACTGGAACAATTTTCCAATTTTAAAACTTTGTGAAGCTTAATTCTTTCTGTTAATGAGAGATTTCATTCGTTCAGCTTTGCCTATGTATTGAAATCAATGATTTTTTATAGTGAAACATAATAGTAGAAGTTAGTCGTAGGTTTGGCTTCCACTCGAGGAAATGAAATATTAATTATTTCCATTTTCTTCGCTATGGTGTCGAGGCCAAGCGCGGCGTTGAGTTCTGCCACTCAACTAGCTATGCGTCCAGAAGTCGGAGGAAAATGGGGAACCAGTGTCTTAACAATTTTATATTAAAATATATAATTGCTCCTTCAAACATGAGCTTACACTTAAGTTTTTCATTTACTTATAAAATTGGACTTTTTCAGTAAAGCTCTTGAAAACATAATGTATATTTTCGTATTTTATGCTACAAAAATAAAAGAAACAAAACTAAATTGAAAATGTCTTTTAACACATTTTAAGATCACAAGGGCCACAGATGTATCTCGGAAGCGAGCCAAATGGGGAAAAGCTTATAACCACAGCTTGGGTTTAATATGGACTCGTATTATACGAAAATATAACGTAAATAATAAAAAAAAAAGTAAAAAAAAAATTTTAAGTTAAACGGTTTTATATTGCAGATAAATGTACTAAAAGCTAAAAAATAATTTCATAGAAATTATGATTACTAAAATTTAATCGTGGGGCACGTCCAATATCTACAATTGAAAGACATAGCGTGAGACTTCACCCACCTAGTGGTAAGTAGCAAGTGTCCCCACGATTTTATTTTAGTAATCATAATTTCTATGAAATTATTTTTTAGCTTTTAGTACATTTATCTGCAATATAAAACCGTTTAACTTAAATTTTTTTTTTTACTTTTTTATTTTTAAGTTTTTAGTTTTTATTTCTCATGCTATTCAATTCGTTGAAATGAGGCTCGATGTCTCATTATTGCAAGGTTAATGGAGAATGTTACGAACGACCCCCCCAGAGGTCCAATAGAGGGACAAGGCTATGTACAACAGATAGATAGGCTATGTACAGAGATGTGCCTGAATCTTGAGGGGAAAACGCTAACGACATATCATTTTTATCCACCTAGTGCCATACAGTTCTCGGCGCGCTTTTACCTTTTACCTTGGGTGGTACCCCTAGCGACGTATCATTTTTAGGCACCCTATAGCCACACAGTCCTCGACAGGATACCAGATCTTGACTTAGGTGGGAGATTCATATTGTAATTGTGTATAGTATACTGTATTATACTTACCAAGCCCTTTATTTTGATACCCATATTGATGGGATTGAAAACTACATTATCCGCCATTTTGTAGCAGTGGCCATCTTTGATTTTGATTTTGTATAGTGCACTGAATTCTACTTGACAAGCCCTTTCATTTGATACCCATATTGATGGGATCGAAAAAACTAACTTGTCCGCCATCTTGTAGCGGCGGCCATCTTGGATTTTGATTTTGTATAGTCCACTGAATTCTGCTTGACAAGCCCTTTCATTTGATACCCGTATTGATAGGATTGAAAAAAACTAACTTGTCCGCCATCTTATAGTGGCGGCCATCTTGGATTTTGATTTTGTATAGTCCACTGAATTCTACTTGACAAGCCCTTTCATTTGATATCCATATTGATAGGATTGAAAAAAACTAAGTTGTCCGCCATCTTGTAGCGGCGGCCATCTTGGATTCACAATAATATTGAATATGGATAATTGTATTGTCACCAGAATCAAAGGCGTATACCAAATTTCAGATCAATCGGTTAACGGGAAGAGGGTTAAATTTCAATTACTAAATTTGACCCAAACAAACAAACAAACGGGGTGAGCTAAATAAAACCGTTTAATAAATAAAGTTCGTATAAATATTATTTAGTAGAAATTAAGATTGACACGTTATTGGGGCTTTTATAATTATGTACATGTACACATGTACCTTACATGATACTTAAAAAGTATTTTCCTACATATAACAGGGAAAGTAAGGGGAACCTAGTGGTACAAGTTGGGAACGGATCCACTAATAGCACAATTTTCAAGATACTGTTTGTTTATTGAATGGTGAAACTCAAGAGCACGTTTTGTTTTACCAGATTGGGGCAATGTAAGCGATTTATAAACAATCATTCTCACGGGTGGGGATCGAACCCAGAACCATTACGTTTATAGTCAATCGCTATTCCATGCGCTACGATGGCAAACACGATAATGGTCTTACTTGATGTTGGGGTGAGATGCTAGTTCACCTTCACGCTGTATCCCGCACGCAGCTGGGTAGGCAGAGAGAACATAGTGTTAAGACACTCCGTTCCCCACTTTCTGCTGAATTCAACGCCGCGCTTTGCCTCGACACCAAAGCAAAGAAATGGAAATATAAAGGAAACTAAATATTTCACTTCCTCGAGTGGGGATCGAACCCACACTGATGCTAGAACTGAGATGCTAGTTGATAAACTATTTCTAATAAAAATCAAAATAGCCTCACCAGTCTGGCAGGCTCACCTCGTCATATTTTTTACTTTTCTGTCTTGTCTATCCACAAAATGCAGTATCACATCTTTTATATTAAGAAGAAGAAGACGAAGACGAAGAAGAAGAAGAAGAAGAATATAATATATTCTCTGTAATAGGTATATTATGTGAGTTCTAATATAACATAAAGACCTGCTAAGCCATGTACTCGTATGTGTCTCTAGTAGCAATTTCATTAAGAAATTATATCACGCACGTGAAAAGGCTTTCATAGTAAATTCGATTGAACTCTATTTTCAAATTCTAAGAGCAAGGTTTTAGAAGCTTCTTAGTAATTCCTTACTTCACTTATGTTATAATTTACAGGTTATATTATACATTGAAGCTTATTTATTTAAATTCTAAATATTATTTTGGTGTGGTCGGTTTTGGTATTTCATATTTTTCCCTTGCTCTGGTGACGAGAGAAGGCATCGCTCCAGAATTTCGCGGAGCGTGGGCAACGGAAGTGTCTTAATGGTAACGGAGTATCTTAGCACTAGGTTTCTTTTGCCATCTTTTGCCATCTTTTGCAATATATTTAACAAAATATGAAGCTTGTCAGATTAAAACACTAAATAACACTAAATTTTACTTCGTCATATACATAATCAGTACTGAATAACGAAGATAAAGTTAATTAAAACACTATAGTGCTAGGGTTGAATCACTAATAAGCACTTAATTTCATATAAAATGTTTAATTTATGGAGCACGTCCTGGTGCTATACAAATTTTGGGAACGGTATGGGAATGACAAGGGACCACCAGACCCTCTGAACGGCTTAACGACTGATACCGCGTAGCTTATTGTACGCATGAATTTAGGCCTATATAAATATATATGTTGGCTTACTTAAAGCACATACGGTGTATCCTAATAGGGTAATATCTGCTTAATCTTTTTAGGGTTCCATACCTCAAAAGGAAAAAGCGTCTGTATGTATTATCTCGAGATTGTGAGGAGGTATCAAGCTGAAAAATGTATATAAAATATTATCTAGATTACTAAGCCCACGTTCCTAATTTACCCTTTAGTTACGGAACTCTAAGAAAACATTTAATAGAGTTTAGTTTTCTTTCAATATATCACGCCTTCTATGTCATTCACCGTAGACATGGATGACTAAAGGAAATTGAAATTGTGACCTGACTGCTCCAAGCGATCAGGCAACCTGCATAGATGGGTGTTCGCTGGAGTGAAGTGCGGATATTGCACTGTCCGAGCGAGGAGCACCTGCTCCATTGTGGTGCAGGTGGTCGTGGCGATTTTGTCACCTTTGTGTTTTGTTTTGTTTTTTATATATTCTGTGAAATAATGATACAAGCATGCAGCTGTAGACGGTTGTTGGTTCGATTTCCACTCGAGGGAATGAAATATTAATTATATTTCTTTTCTTGCTCTGGTAACAAGGCAATATAAATGTAATTAAATATTTCGCTACCTCGAATGGGGATCAAACTCGCAACCGTCGCGTCACACCCTTCTGCCGCTGCGCCACGAAAGCCTCAAATATTTCTTTATTAAATCATTTCATTTCATTAGAGCAACTGTTGAGTTTCTTCCCGGCTCTTCTCAGCAGAACTGCCTTCCGAACCGGTGGTAGCTTTTTGTTTATATGTTCATTCGGCGATTCAAAAGTGCTTAAAATAAGTTTATTTGAATAAAGAATATTTTGATTTTGAATTTTGAATTTGAATACATAAACAAAAACTTCAGCATACAGGTGTAACATGAGTAAATAGTAAACATACAGTCCACAAGTCCTTTATAAATATAAAAATCCGATCGCTTTTACTCTTTTATGGAAACGAAACAACAAAAAAGTATAAATAAAGCGGATATTCAGTGTAGCGTTACGAAAGCTGTCGAAAATAAACCATTAAACTTTTAAAGGTATGATAATTTATTTGATTATTCAAAGTACAAATACGTATTTGGTTTGTTTTTAAAATTCACAACCACAAAGAATTGTTTCTCTGGAATATTGTCCACACAGTAATAATATTAGAGGATATTAAAAATTTCACCAATTTAAGCTTTCTATACAAAGAATTCCCAGTTAATCGACGATGTGTAATTATTATGCCTATTTTGTTAATAATCTAAACATTAATTAAAAAATTGTATAAAGATCACAATAATTTTAAAAATGTTTGTTTGTTTCGCTTGATATTAGCGTTTGTGCACGCTAATATCAGAAATGGCTTAAACAATTGAAATGCAGTTTACTGCATTTTGATGAGCTCATTAAAAATGTATAATAATATTATTTTTAACCCATTAAAAAAGATTAACAACCTACACAACGTGATAAAAAAATATACAATAAATAAAAAATAAAACGGTATTTTAACATGAAAAATGACAAGTGAAAATCAGTCAACTATATAGGCGTAACTTATTTTTCCAGGTTTCTATTGAAAAAGCTAATAGTGACTCTAATTACAGAGCACTTCACGCTACCAGCTTTAGAGCAATCAACCTTTTTAACATAGCGATGCCTCGTTTTTACAAAAGGAAACTCGTTTTTGCAAAGGTAATGTTGGAATTGTAAATCTGTATTGCTTGGTTTATAAATAAGCCGCTTGATTGTTTTTTTTTTTTTTTTTTTTTATATTTCTTTATATTTAATATATTTTATTACTTTATATGTACTGTAATAAATATATAAATATATATATTTAAAAAAATTGTACATGATTGCCGTCTACATATTGGGGCATTTATCAATGTAATGAAACCCTAAACAGTAGTTTTTAACGTTTTTGTTGTTTATCTGTGCGTTCTTAGAATCAACTTAACCGATTTAAGTGCAGTTTTCACTATTGTATTAAGACAAACTTCCCTTATAGTTTAGTGTTATAAAAAGTTGTCACAATATAAAGTATTTGGTTCGACAAAATTGCTAAAAAAAAAAAATAATTTTATTATTGATTTGGCTGCAACTTTACTTTTCAATGTATGTTTATTGCTTTTAAAATGATAATGTTATTAGAGCACGAAAATAATCAAAATTAGTAAATGAGCACTTTAAGTAACCCTCACAAATTTAGTCAAAAGCCACTCCATACTAGATATATACTTAATATTTCTACTTTAACCTCACCAGGCTTCACCATATCAAAATATATTGGTATCTAATATAAAGTAAACACAACTTCCTGTATGTTCGCAGCAAACTTATTTAACACGTGACAGTCGGAATCCTTTTCTCATTAGCAGCTAACGAGGGAGGATGCTCTCGTTAACTATACACTTAGAAACTAATTATTATTGTATATATATTATAGGATTTATTATTTCTTATGAGTTCTTTCGTAATATAGTATGATAATTAATAATTATAATATCAATATGGTGGTTGGGGCCAGTCGTGGTGTAGGGGCACAAGGGTGTGACTGTAATGCGACTGGTTGTGGATTTGATCCCGACTCGAGGAAATCAAATATTTTTTTTTTTTTCTTTCCTCTAGTGTCGAGGCAAGCCGGAGTTAAGTTTCTTTAGAATTCGGCGGAAAATGGGGAACGGAGTGTCTTAACACTAGGTTTCTATGGATATTTCCTCAGGATAGAATTATGCGTGTGCGGGATACAGCGTGAAACATTAAATTAATTTGAATGGTACTATTTGGACAATTGACTGGTAAAACTAAACCTGCAATTAAATCTTAAGGAATCTAAAAGGGCTTACTTTGTGCTTAAATAAGTATGCGAAAGATACAACAGAAAATTTCTACTCAAGTGACGGTGTCATTTAAGAAATAGGAACACCTACTTCCATATCTAGTTATTCTGGAAAGTATTTACTATTTCTGCATTTATTTAAGTTTATAGCCTTTATTTGAAAATAAACTCTACTCGGGTGCCAACGGAACTCGCGCAAATATCAATTTACTTGACAGCGGCGTGCAATACTCTCGGTATGTGCTCGTAGTGCGCTATTTAAATGTTCTCCACTCATATTTTAAACGGAATATCTTCGTATTTGACCAGCAAGTACCTACACTAGCGCTGAAATTTCTGCAATAGTTTTTAATACTAGAACTTGTTCCAAATGAAAGAATTAAATTTTTATGTTATTGTATAAGTGTACAATTTTGTCCAAGCACTTATGAGTTCCTCTAAGTGAGACCTAAAATGACTAAGAGACTTGTTAGTACGACGTTTTAATCATTTTAATATGAACTTAATCATATTATTTAGTAAAGGTAGGAAAAGCTCATCTTACCAAATAGGCTACTAGGACATCTATCAACTTTAGCCAACGTCTCTACCGACATAGATAGTAGAACTGGGTCAAACCCTCATAATAGAAGGTTTTTTTTATATGAACGCTCCTAACCCGATGTAAAGGAAGTCGTAGAACTGAGCGCCAACTTGCTGTGAGCATATACATTGAAAGGTAGGACGTGACTGAAATCTAAAAATGAAGATGAAATATTTCTGGATCCATTCGATGAAACGACTTAAGGTTTCCACAGATACATTTTCGCACCTTTATGCCAAATTTGATAGTTTTATTTCTGTGTTAAAAATGATAACATGCCTTGAAAATGAAATGCTCGGTCCAGTCTGTTTTCAAAGTTATCATTGCTAAAAATATTTAAATGTGTTTTTGTATACAATTGATTTGAAAAAAGTCCCGCTGAGTTTCTTGCGCCGGTTCTTATCAGGTTAGGGCGATAACTTTAGTGAACTGGTGGTACGTTATTTGGAACCTAGTATTAAGACACTCCGTTCCCTGCTTTCGATTATTTTTGTTACTATTCTAACATATCGTTACGAGATTACAAAAAAGATATTTTGGAACTTTTGACCAAAAATACGTTCTGTATGGACCTTTTAAAATAAAACTCCATCGATAATAAAATCTATGTTATAGCGAAAGATTTTCTAATAAAACTGTTCAAAATAAAGAGTAAGCTTCGAAAATATAAAATCTTCTTTTCTTTTCAAGAAATTTATTTTGGAGTTACCATTTGCGGCTGGAGAAAATCACTTTAATAAATCTAAAATCTTTACAAACTACTACAAAAATATACTGTATACGAAATGAAAGTTTAATTTTTATTTGAGAAGTAATAAAGTTGTGTTAATGATTCTTAATTTTACGCGTCTGTTTAATTTTATCTATTTTTTAATAGCATTTAATTTACCATATAATTAACAATTATTTAATTTTTATTTCCTCCCTCTAGAACGAGGCGAAGCGCGGCGTTGTGTTCCGCCACCCAATACGCAATACTTCAAGAATTCATTGGAAAGTGGGGATAGGAAGTATCTTAAGGGGGAACGAAGTGTGTAATAAGAATAGATACAGCGTGAAGCTAAGAAAAAATAATTATGAATTCATATAAATAAACAAATATATAAAAGGTCATATTTCAATAAACGTTTGATAAACATATTTTTTATTCACTTAAAAACATAGAAACGACACAGATTAATAAATTTAAAAATATTATAAGAAATGAAAATGCAATTAAGATTTTAATTAAAATGGCTGAAGCTTGTAATTACATTTTTCATCACTGTGTACGGTAATTTTCCTTTGTATATATATATTTTTAATAAAGCTTGTCAAGTTGTTAATTCATACATAATTGTACGTATCAGAGCGCCGCGCTAGTTCATTTAAATTCCCTCTCTGTGTAAATGATTGCTAATAACACCGAATTAATTAACGTTGACGAATAATTCGAATTTCTGAATCCCAATCGTGATAAGCATATTGTGCTATATCAATATCAATTTAGCTGTAAATATTTGATTAATAATATTGTATTATTAACATATGTGGATATTATTTATTATATTATAATATATTTTTATTTTTTTTTCTTCTTTTCTTTTTCTTTTCTTGCGAGTCGAACCCGCCCACCCGGGCTCCCATATCAATTTCATTTTATTAAATGAATAATCATGTAGTTCAAGCGGGCGAAGCCGCTGGCAGACCGCTAGTTATTAATATTTGAGTGTGGTTTTTTTTAAGCGAAATCCTTGTTCATCTCAGTGATTCTTAGCTGTGTTTAATCAAAATAGGATTAGCAGCTTAAGACCTACAAGAACTTTTCCATAGCGCGATAGAGATATTATCGGTCGGCGGATTCTTAAACTTTTAACTTTGTTTTATTGTCCTATACCTTACATAGGATTATTGTTCATGAATAGTTAAATATTAAACAGGAAACGAATGAGGACAACCCGAATTATAAACCTTAAACACATTTCAAGATAAAAATGCCGCAGAAATATTTAATAAAAAATAGTTTATTAATTAAAACTTACTTTAAATACTAAAATTCCAAGTTACGTAAGCTCGTTAAAATAAACTTAGAGTGGTAAACAATGTCGACCATTTCGCTAGTAGATAAGCTTTGAAATGCGGGCAAAGCTAACGTTAGGGTTACTTATATGCTTGCAAGATTTATACTCATATAGTTTCTCTAACCAAAAAATCTAACCAAATTTGTAATTCAAATAGTTTTAATATTTAAACAAAACATGTCCCATGTGTTTTTAATGACTGTCTAATTAATCAGTAAATTGTGTTGGTGTGCCTGTAATGTGACAGTTGTGGGTTCGATTCCTGATCGAGAGAATGTTTTTTTTATTGAATAATATTTTCAGCTCGTCGCGCTGGTCCAAAGGAAAAAACCCAGCGTTGAGTTCGGCTACTCAACTCAGATGTTCTAGTTTAAAAGTACGAAGAGATTTTTAATTGGCATACAAAATATTCATTGGAGATAAATCATTAGAAACATGACATTTTTAGTTAATATAGCTCATATTCTGGTAACTTTGAAACATGAAATTGACATTAAAAGTTATTTCATATGAAAGTTTTATCAGCAAATATGTGACGCTTGGGTTTATATAAACGAAACATAAAAATAATCCTCATTCCAACCATCCCCATTCCCCATTAAGATATTACCGTCCCCCACTTTTTGCCGAATTCTGGAAGCATTGCGCCATTCAGGCGGAAATCAACGCCGTGATTTGCCTTTTTACCAAAGCGAAGAAGTGGGCATCGAACCCACAACCAGTCGTATTTACAGTCGTACGTTTTTTATTTGTACATTTAGATTAAAGCACTTGTGAAATAATGTAATAAATCTTTAGTCCGAGCACCTATGTATATTTACATTACAATTTGAATTTCTTTTAACACCTGCGCCCGAATGAACAAGGGACAGTCAAATAAAGGACCCGACAACCTGTATCCTGAAGCCTCTAACCACAATTGCGTAACTAAATATATGTGAGTATATTAGGGATATTTCAAAGTTTCTACAATATTTAATTAATTCATTTAATTAATGGAAACCTTTACTATCAATTTCTACGAAGGCGGCAAATCTTACAAAGGAATATTAATTAATAGATGATTATACAGGGTGCAACGCGCAGTACTAATGTCTTATTCATTTGCGGTTACGAGGCCGACCTCGCTGCATATCAGAGCAGTTACTGGGACTTGCCATCTAAATGTTAAGGGACTTCCCTTTAAAATGCGCTCGCAACTTTCTCTCTTTTCTCTCTTTGCTTAAGAAAATTTTAAATGATCCCACAAATACCGCCCGCTAAATATTTTATAGAAATAAACTAATGTAGACCGGCTAATATCTTTTAGTAAAAAGCTGGTACCCAAGTTGAAGAAAAGGTGTACGAGACTCCGTCGCGCACCATTAATATACAGTTTAAGTTTGAGCTGAATGAATAAAATCAAATACAAATATATCAGACATTTTAAGGCCAGTCGTGGCGCTGGAGAACAAAGTGTGACTGTAAACGTCACTGGTTGTGAGTTCGTTCTCGAGAAGATGAAATATTTATTTAAATTAATATTTTCATTTCTTCGCTCTTGTGTTGAGGCAAAGCGCGGCGTTGAGTTCCGCCACTCAACACGCATATACTCCAGAATTAGGCGGAAGCTGATAATATATAAAAATTCTATCTTAACCAATATACCATGTTACTTTATCTTATGTAACCATTCCTATGGCTTGCCTATCCATGGCTGTGTTTTCCATTAATTACCTACGCAGCATTTCCATCAGCTTTGATGAAACACCCTTACAAGAACCGATTCGAAGACACAAATTACACCCTAGGGTGTAATTAATATAAAAGGAACTACTATAATGTTTAATGATGCAAGTGGACTATAGGGAATTCAATGATCAATTTCTTATATTTATTTTATTTCACATATTGCTACATTAACGTTTTAATTTATAAATTATGTTTTCAAATATTTATTTGGCATTTTTGCTTTAAAATGTGTTGATTTAATTCGTGATATCCTACATAATTTCCTGGTAAATATTCAACTATAAATGAGTAAGGGATAGGACAAGCAAACAAAATTAAAAATTTTACAAATTCCTGACCCAAAAAATCACTACCTCGTTTTGGAAAAGTGCTTGTAGATCTAAAACTCCTAATCCAATTTCATAAAATATATATAACATTTTTTTTTTATTTAATATAATCTACCATCTGATTTCACCACAAAGCGTATATTCTTCTAAATTAACAACGTGCCTGGGACCTTCGTCATTTTAGATCGTATCAAAGGATAACGCTACTCGTTACCCGCCCGTGTGTTAACAGCATATGTAAATGTAATAGAAATTATTATATAAAATTTATAAATAAACTAGTGGACCCGGACGCGGCTACGCCCGCTTGAACTATACGAATATTTATTAAATATATGTATGAAATTATTTACAGTTTTCAATAGAGAGATGCGTTAAGCAAGCTCATTTTGGGTGACGTTTACTAACAACAAACTTTGCAAATCGTTGCTTAGCAACGGTCGCATAGCGACGGTTGTTATTGACATGGCAGAATAAATGTCATGTCAAATTAATAAGTATTTTAATATATTGGTATATATCGATAATATTACAAATATGAGAAAAAAAAGTATTCTAAGTTCATCCCTAGACCGTCAAGTATCTCTATATAAGTATTTTATCACAATTAAATTAGCGGTTTGGCCCTGATTGCGTAAAAGACAGGCAGACAGTCAGACAGACTTACTTTCGAATTTATAATATAGGTATGGACTAAATAAATAAAAATTAAATAAATAAAATTCACACACACATTTAACACGTGGTTACTTTTTTTCTTTTTCAATAATCTTTGCTATATCGATTTATTTTTGCTTATGTCAACACAATTATATGTAATTGATAAGTATTTTCACGTTTTTTCAATACTTCAATTAAATTAGAGTGAATATGTAACATTTAATTACTGAATAAAGCATTTATTATTAAAAAAAAATAATGTTATTTAAATTAACATAAATTTAAACAGACGCGTAAAATTAAGAACGATTCCATTACGCACAATATGTCCGCGTAATATAATGACAAATTTCAACACAGCTTTATTAATTGAAGAGATTATCTCTCGAATCAAAATTAAGCTTTCATTTCGAAACGTTTGATTATTAAAACGTATGTACATACATACATATTTAGTTCGAGGCCTAAGGACTGTAAACGCAACTGGTTATGGGTTCGATTTCCACGAGTGGGGGGAAAAGAAATATATATTTATTTACTTACATTTTCTCGATCTAGTAACGAGACAAAGCGAAGCGATAGGTTCCGCCACTCAACATATATAGCCTCCAGAAATCGGTGGAAAGTCGGGAAAGGAGTGTTTTAACACTACGTCTTAGTGTAATTAATGCAGATTCTACGTCAATATGCACTGCAACTCAAATTGATTATTATTCAATGGCCGTTATTGATAGACGCTAACTTGCCTGGGGAATTGGAAGGGTGGGTGATAAAGTGCGATAGTAGTTCTGTCATGTTGTTATTAATTAATCGAAACTACAACTACAAGGCTATATTGTAAATTGAAGCTTCAAAGTTTAAACCTTTTAGGAAATTCGTAAAGATATATGAGAAAAGTAACAAAAACTATTTTTTTTTTTGGGTTGCGTATCTTTAAAGGTAAAACGGAACCCTTATTGGATCATACATACATAAAATACATAATATATATATATATATATATATATATATATATATATATATATATATATATATATATATAT
>JAEBDU010013161.1:0-76943 GCA_016802625.1 Heliconius numata
AATCAGTGACATCTCCTTAATTATTTATCAAACTTCATAAGGATGAATATCAAAATGTCGCGGTAACGGTTGCGTAGCGACGCGACGGTTGTTATTAACATGGCAGAATAAATTGCATGTCAAATTAGAAAGTACTTTAAAATATGTTAGTTTATATGTGTAATGTAATGTTATATAGCCTATAGCACTTCTGAAGAATGCAGCTTTTATACAAAACAAAAACAATGTAAATCAGACCAGTAGATCCAGAGATCTTAGCGTTCAAACAAACAAACAAACAAACAAACAAACAAACTCTTCCGCTTTATTATATTAGTATAGATAATAATATTGTAATTTATTTATCATTTATATATATTCATAAAATCATATATACATTTAATAGAATTTATGTATTTTATAGTAAGTATTCGTATTTACTATATTTATATGAAAGCGCTCGCTGCCGTCGACCGAACCACTAAGGAGTTGTCGTTTTCACATCTACCCTCTTGTCGATAGCATATAATAATTCTAACAGTCGGTTCTTGCCACTCGATGCGGTTTAATAGGTTCAATTGTTTTCTCAGTTATTTGTTTATATTATTGTAATTATCGTGTTTTCGTTTATATATACATATGTTTGTGGTTGACTTTTGTTTAAACTGAGTCGTCATTTACTATGTGTATTCATACTGTGGTACTGTGCTTTAAAGTGGTATTGGTGTTGGATATACTCAGTGTAAACTGTGAGTAGATTTTTTATTATTCACTTTATTTATTAATTTCAGCTAATATTTATTTATTTTTATTTATTTATTAGGAAGCCAACGTTACATACTAAGACTACAATGGTTACAAACATGTCTCAATTATAGGCTAACTTTGCATGTATAGTAAAGTTATTGCTCAATCTAAATTTTTTTAAAAAAAACAACAACTATAATTAAAAAAAAACCCTACTAACCAGGTATATACAACTAAGTATATATAACAAGTGATGAACGTAATTATTTTAAAAATAATTATTTACCAGAGAGTTCTTCGTGTATATCACGTTACCCGTTTCGATGTAAACTAAAGTACCTGTACTCAGAGTTACCTTATTTAGAATATATCAATTGTGTAATACAAAATTCTTAAGTCCGTATTTAAAAACGATCTCAACTCTAAGAGCGATCTTGAAATGCCATTTTTAATCAAAAAAGTTGCCTAACTTAGAATATATTATGCTTCATATATAATTCTTAGACCAGTATATAAAAAACCGCTTTCAACTCTGTGATCAATTTTGGAAACGATCTTAAGATGCCGTTTTCATTCATAGATTTTAGTTTAAGAACGAAAACGGCATACCAAGATCGCTCTCAAGATTGATCTCAGAGTTTATAAAGATACGGGCCTTATTTATTTCCATTTCACAAAGTAAGCGAATGTGTAAGTAAAATTTAATTATAAAATAAGTTTCTCAGTTCGATGCCATTTCTAACAAATATAAAATTAGTAGGCTTCAACACTAACTCGCATTTCGGAAACGTTTAATTTATGAATCATATAAATCAGATATTTAGTGTACCTACCTAATAAAATATTACGCGCCATTTAATCCGAGCGAGTGCCTAAAATGGCAAATTTTGATAGCTTAATAATATTTATAATTTATTATTATTTATTTATTATATCTATATCCAATACTAATATTGACTTTGTATTATTTGCTTTCATAGTCTAGCAGTTTATGTAATTGTTTTTAGATAACATAACGTTATGTTTTTTTTACATTTTTAGGGTTCTGTATGTCGAAAGAAAAAACGGGACTGCTATACGATGTCTATCTGTGTCTCACTAAGAGCACTCTCAAGCACGCGTTTCTTTGACAGTTTCTAAGAAGCAAATTTTTCATTTAACAAATTTTTATATATTTTCTAAAAAAATATTTTTTGATGATTGCAGCTTCGACCCCCACTCGAAGAAATCATATATTTTTATTTCTCTGCACTGCGAAGACATAGCCCGGCGTTCAATTTTGTAATATAACGCGCAATGCCTAGAAATCAGGTGGAAAGCGGAGAACAGATGTCTTGGCACTATGTTCTATATATCTCGCTAGGCGGGAAGATAGGTAACGGCTGAGATTAATAGCAAGAATTAACTTAAATATCTTATAGAGATAAGTCCACAGAGACTCACTTTTATTTTCTATTAAATTTAGATTATTTAAATGCAATAAAGAATATTATAAAAATTACAAGTATAAGTAACTCACGTTTTCTATAAAATCCGGGTTTTCCGTGTAACCGTATCCAATAAAAATCATCGAATGCAGCCCAAGTATCATCACCATAGTATAAAACCTGCCAAAAAGAAAATGATAATATTGTTAAAGAAAACGTTTAGTTCCGAAACTGAAGACGGCTGCCTCAAAAATTCGGTGGAAAGTGGGAAACGTCAGTGTCTTAATGGAAATGGAGTGTCTTAGCACTAGGTTTCCAGGTTTTCTCTGTCTACCCTACAATGTGTAGAATACAGCGTGAAGCCGAATAAAAACACATTTTACAATTTTATGTCATAATTTATACAATATATATATTTTTACTTTGGATTCTGTCTATTATTTTAGAAACATATTATTTTACAATTTCATCAAACACTTTAGTCATTGGGTTTTTCCACGCATTATCCCGCAAATAGCAGGGTTTGTGCCCCTGTGTCACGAGGGCCTCTGTTTTACTTTAAGCATTCTATTTTTAATATTATAAATTAGATTCTAAATAAGTTTTCGAACCACTGCGCTGTTCTATTAAACGAAACGTCAGATTCATTCGTGTCAGCGATTATAACAATGTAAAATTAATTACTCATACATTTTTTATTTTATTATAATAACTACGTGATTTTGTTTAAAAAAGTTCCATATATTAAATTATAATTAATTTAAAATATGACACTTTTTTATAGCAACTATGTTTGCGTGGATTTTCTTTTCTGTGCCTCGTGTAGGGGATCACTAAGAGTGATTCCCTCATCCTCAACCAATTTATATGTCAAATTTCGTATTGCTAGTCTGTGAGTTGTCAGTAAACAGATGGTTGTAGGTTCGATCTCACTCGGGGGAATTCCCCCGAGTTTAGTTAAATTATTTATTCGTAGACTAAACACGATGTTTAATTCCGTAACTCAATTTATTGTCTCTAAAATTGGGTTAAAACTGAGGAACGGAATATCTCAACACTAAATTTAAAAAAAAAAAACAAACCAGCTTGCAAAAAAGCCTATGAAAAATTAACATGCGCACAATATTATTCTAACAATATTATCTCCATTCAAAAGTTATAACAAAAGATAACATTACATGTCATGTTTTTATTCTATTTCTGTATATTTGCCGTTGCTTGAAATGAATTTTCATATAAATATTATTTTGAAACTGGGTCATTTTTGTGTAGTTGGACTATACTCGTACATATCCTGTTTATATTAATTAATAAACCAAGTCGCAAATTAGCTCTGGCCCTAAATTAAAAATGTGTGTAATTTTAATGTGGCATTTTCATTGTGACATCTTTTTTATATTTTCTCTTATCTTACATTAGTTTTGTTTGTAATACATTTTTTTTAGCTTCACGCTGTATCTCATAGATAGCGGGGTAGGCTGAGATAAATTAGAAGATAAAAAATAATATAGTCGAATTGATAACCTCCTTTTCTTACAGAAGTCGATTAAAACAGTGTTAATTGTCCCTGTTTCACGCACCGGCAATTTTCGAAACATTGCGTGTTCATTTTCAAGACACAATAATTCATTTCATCGAGTTAGAATCGAATCGACAACTGTTGTGTTTACCTTTTTGCACTGTGCCACTTCATAACGACTGCCTCGTTATTTATTATTCTATATAATTTTAGAATTCATTCATACTAACCTCATCGCTTGAAAACATTTAAAAATTCCTCCTTCAGCGCTGCCACCGTACTTTAGAGCTTTCCAGTTCTTTTGTACGCAAAACGCCAACATATATCTATTACCTAAATAAAACAAAATATATTTTTAACTATATTGATAAAATATTTTAATTTGGATATTAGGCCCAAGTTCACATCTTTTCAAATAGTATATTTGTATAAGTAATTACAAAGGCTACGTTTTATGAATATCTAAGATAACTCGGAATGGAATAGCAAATTCCCAAAATTGTGTTTTCATTAAAATATTTTAATATTGTTAAATGCTGAGTTACCAAAAAAGTCGTAAAAGTCGTAGAAAATAAAATTAAGTATTATTTAGAAAATGAAAATAATTCATTCTCCGGATGGGGAATCGAATCCATAACTGTCGTATTTTCAATTAGACGCTTAGCCTATATGAGTCTTCTTTGAAAATATTAAAAAAATAAAAAATACCTTCTCTATCCTCCGGTGGCCAAAAGAAGTAGAAAGCAGAACAACCAAGATTGACAAATAGAAGAATAAGTAGGAGTGCTCCTATAACATAGTCCAGACCATCAGGTGGGATATAGTCATGCTGTGTCTTGCAATATCTTACTGATAGCGAGTCCACCTGGTAAAGAAAAAAATCTATGAAGATATATTTATGTAGCAGCCTTACACCTTTTCTCGCAAAGTAATCGATGTGGGGAACGTAGTGTAGCGTGCAAGACACTCTGTTTCCCGTTTTCCATATTTTTTTTGTATAAGAATAGGTTTATAAAAAGACATTTTCTATTCTCTATTTATATTTACACACTAGCGGACGCGCGCAGCTTCGCTTGCGTATTTAGGGGGAATTCTAATAACCCACGAAACATGTGTTCAATGAAATATTTTTAAGAGTCTAAATTCCAAATTTTATAAAAATGGGTGGCGGTTTAAAGATTTTTCCATACAAACTTTCAACCCCTTATTTGCACCCTTAGAGGAAGAATTCTAGAAAACCATGAAACATGTGTTCAATTAAATACTTTTAAAAGCCTGAATTTTAAAATTTTATAAAAATTGGTGCCGATTTAAAAAAAATTCTGTACAAACTTTCAACCCCTTATTTGCACCCTTAGGAGAAGAATTCTAGAAAATGATGAAACACGTGTTCAATTAAATACTTTTAAAAATCTAAATTTCAAAGTTTATAAAAATCGATGCCGATTTAAAAAAAAATCCATACTAACTTCCAACCCCTATTTCACCCCTTTAGGGTTAAAATTTTTAAAAATCCCTTCTTAGTGGATGTCCAGATTACGAAAGTAAACATCTGTTCAAATTTCACATTTCTACCATTAGCGGTTACGGCTGTGCGTGCGTCTTACCTCAGTCAGTGAGGACAAGTCCTTTTATATATATAGATAGATTAAAAGAAACATCTTCCGTTACTGAATCATCGCGAATAGGGTCCTAGTTGAACGTAGGGAGCACTACTTCTTTCTACGGAAACGGAAAAAACTAGATGTTGTGGCTAGTACTATATATGTATAACTTACTTGTAATCCATAACCTTCATGTATGGTGGCATTGAAGCATTTCCTTAAAGCATCAGCGGTGATATGGCTCGCATTCGCATGAGTCAAGTTCAAGCCACAATGCTGGGATCCACAAACACCTCTATGTAACTTTGTGTGTTTGTAATTTCTATAGGATAGTGATGAAAAATTCTGTAAAATAAAATATAATTATTGTATTTTTTATTATAAGTGTTGAAAATTTTTAATTTGAGACACTCTGCTCTCTTTGATGACTTTTTCCGAGACATCGTGTGTTGAGTGGACAAAGTTAATAATTAACTTAGTTAAACAACCAAAATTGAAGCTGTTAGGATAAGGAGGAACCTTAGTTCCCTGCTATGTGGGATAGGTACAGCGAGAAGCAAAAACATGTCCTACTTCCCTAAGCCTACATCATAGAAGAAAATTGAAATATTATAGGTGTAGCTAAGATTATTAGAATTTTAATTGACTCACTCATTCAAATAAGCCAATGCCATTAAGAATACTACTTAATTTTGAGATTCCTAAATAATTAGAAACTTTTCCGTCTAATTTTCGATATAATTACCAAACAAAAGACAGTCTTAATACGTAATGATGATAGATTACAGTAATTAATTACTACTTAGGATACGCTGAAGAACGCTTCTTTCCTATTTCTTTTGCTTTTTGTGTACACATTCTAGTAATTTCGCACGCGATGGTCCACAAAGTAATCCGCCTGTTTGTTTGTATGTTTGTTTGTTACTGAATTTAGATGTAAACTTTTTTGAATTGTTTAAACATTATATTAAGGTGAAATCCTGTTGCTGAAATTTCATTTTTAATATATTGAATTAATATAAAAATGTAAAAGGGTGATGTCTTATAAGTAAGATAATAAAATTTTTATTACTTAAAACCATCCTCCCGCAATGAGGCAGCGTTTAACTCATGAGATCCGGCGGTTGTGGAGTTATTATATTAAATAATATAAATGAAATAGAAAATTAATTCATATTTCATTTTTATTTATTTATAACTATTTCCATTTTCTCGCTTTAAATAATTTTAATTGTTTTAAAACCGCGTCGCGCATAATAATATTATATTATCGTTATATAGAACCATCATGCATGTTTTCGTTTTCTTGTTTCATCAAAATCGGACCAGGATTTGCAAAGATACAACGTTGTAAAATTTCATCGCTTTTTAAATTTTGCATTCCGTCGAGACGCGACCTGAAGTCACGCAGTAGTGGAATAATAACGAAACCGCGAGAGCACAACGAGCCGAACGAAGTATGCAATAGGAAATGTAAATAGGAAAAAATAAAAACGGAGTCTTTTTTCTCGAGTTACCTATTTTTTGGAAATGCTGAAAACAAAAAATATTTCTAAATATATACATTCCGTAAAGCCATTTCGTGTCAATTCTCAATAGTGTTTCTACTTACTTTAATATATTGATACAGTGGGGAATCGTCTTCTAACAGCTCAAAGTCTACTATGCAGTAGACTGCGTCTGGTTTCTTCAAGCAGCGGTCGAAGTCATCGAGTTCTGATAGCACCGGCATTGAATGGTAGTCAAATGTGTGTGATAGTACATCTGTAACAAAAGTAAATATTGTTAGGTGTAAGGACGTCATTGAAGCTGACTCCTAACTCCTTGTATTGAAAATAAAGTGTTTTTTCTCCCGCATATAGTAGAATAGCCACTTCTTTTCTGGAGGCATTGCTAATGGCGGCATTCAACACCGCGCTTCACCTCGTTACCAGAGCGAGTAAATGAAAATATTAAATATTTAATTTCCTCGATTGGGAATCAAACCCACAACTTGTCCATTTACAGTTGACACGTTAAGTTCCGTACCATTATCTATAAAAACGGCAAAAAATCTGTTTTGTAGTATTTGTTGTTTTAGCTGCAACAGAAATATATATCATTTGTGAAAATTTCAATTGTCTAACTATTATGGTTCATCAGATAAAGCTGGTCCCGTTTTACGCTTTGGGTACGGAACCCTAAAAATTATCCAATTAATAAAAAGATTGAGTAGAATACTATGAAAAAGAAAATAAAATTGTAAAATTTTGAGGTGCAGAACTGTGTCTCGATACGTTAGTAGGCTCCGTCGGCCTAGCCTTCTATATGCGGGATATAGCGTGAAGCTATTTAAATCTATTTTTTAGGCCTTAAAATTATGGCACTTAAATGTTATTGGAAAATTCCAGTATACGAGTATATTTCCTAACGATGTCCGTTGGATATTGCATACTAACATTTCCTTTGAAGTTACTACTTTATGTCTATTTAATAATATTATTAGACAATAATTATGAAAGTGTCTAATTGTTCACGCAATGGTAGTGGGTTTGATTTCCATTCATTTCCATTCGAGGAACGGTGATATTTCAAATTCTTTACTGTTAGGAGATCATCGTGGCATATCATCTGACTGTAGGCGCGACGGTGATGGGTTCAACTAGCTTTTGGGGCAAAGAGTTAATTTCATTTCCTCGTTTTGGTCATATGTAAGGCACAACACAACACGTATTGTCTTGAAAAATTAAGATAAAAGCTAGGAACAAATAACAATTTTGTTTAATAAAAATTCGCGGTAACTTATTTAATATATTTAAAATATATTGTTTATCATCAACGGCTCAGTACGTCTAATAGAGTGAAAGAAAAATATATAATACTTCTGAGTGAGAACCGAACCCAGTCATCACGGTATACTCGTAGTCACACGTTGTTCCACTGTGCCTTTCTGTAGTCTGCTTTCTCAATTTTCAATTTAATTTGAAGTTTAAGTTACTAAACCTAAAACTCCCTTCTAATGCAATAATTACATAAATATAAATATACGCCTTGTATGTATACTTTCGAAACATATTCCTTCGATATATTTTATTTTAAGCTCTACAGTCACTGTAATAGATACAAAAATTGCATAAAACACGCTTTTAAGGCCTAGATAGTGCAACAGCGTAATTTATTAGGTCTAGAAAATCGTTCTAAAGATTTTAATCTGCTAAATATAAGTGCAGTTAGTATATGTCTGTTATTTGGAAACGGGTAAATACATAGCTACATTTTTTTACCAGAATCCGTTGAATCAAAGTCTTTTTAGCGTAGTGTTAAGACTTTCCGTTTCCTAATTTCCGCCCAATTTTTAAGACATTACGATTACTACATTACAGTCAGTTGCTATGCTGCTTTACGACGACGGTACCTCCTTAGCTAAACGACTAAAAAACGTTAGTAAAAATTCATCTTGTATCTCAATGTAGCAGTGACAAATGTATTGCAATTAAAAAAGAGTCAAGAGGCTTGATGTACTATTTCTGGATTTTAATTGAATACAAAATTTAATTCAAATCCAAGCCATTTACATTTGTCCGACAAGTTATGCGTGGCCTTGGGTTCTCCGTTCCACTAGCTTTATGGGAGGAAAGCAGAGAATGTAGTGTCTGGGCTCTAACTCTAATAAAAGTCGTTTATTTATTTTCTGCTTAAATTAGACGATACGTAACAATAGTTTACAAAATATCATGCATGGATGGACATGTCCATTTACTTTATAAATCTAATTATTTGTAAGTAAAAGTGGCCTAAGACTAATTTTTTTTTTTTAATTTATTTATTTTTAAATATTACGTTTTTTATTTAAATAAACATAGAATCTAGCGCTATGAAAACTCTTCAGTCAGGTTGCGGTGCGGTTTGCGGTGCGGTTTCATTCCTGTTTAAGAAAATGAATTATTTTTATTTAAATACCTCAAACTTTTTTTAATCCCCTTTGATTAAAATCAATTTCCTTTTTTTCATTCATTTTTTTAAGTTACTTGTTTAAAAGATGAAACCTAGTGCTATAACATTTCGTTCTCTATTTGCGTTTAACTTTTGAGACATTGCGTATTACGAGACTCATCGCTGTGTAGAGCCTCGTTACCAGAGCTAGGAAATAGTATTAAAGATTTTATTTTAATTTACTAGTCAGAAATAATTCCAATTTTTATACATCTTTATTATTTAAAAAGTCATTACACAAGTTAGACCACTTTTCCATCAGCCGTTTGAACGAGTTACTTGCATCACTGTTACTTAGTGACATTCTAGACTTGCAGTTCAGTTTCGAAATTGATAGGAACCCGGAAAATACTTTTACTTTAATGATCTATTTTTGTTTACTCAATATTCCTTATATGACTTGAACACTAAGTAGCACCGACATGTCGCAGTGAATGTTTACCTGTAGGTGTGAATGTTTACTTGATAGTCACTACTTTAGTGTTACTCACAAGGCGCAGCGTTAGGTTCCGTCGCCCAACATACAAATTAAGTTAAGCATACTGTTCTCTGCCTATCCTGCTGGCTATATTTATGAATAAAATAAAAATATAAGTTAGCAATGGAATATATTTAAAATAAATAACTACATAATGATATTTTCTTATTATTTGTTTGATCACATAAAGTCTGTAAATTTCTAATGTCTCTCAATAGGGTACTAAGTGGAGAACAGAGTGTCTGAACACTAGATTCTCTATACTAACCCTGCTATATGAGTAAGTAAAGTAAAAAAAGCAAACAATAATCATCGACCTCAATTACACTCAAACATTACACTGGTGCGAATAGGATGCAATTATTTCCACTGCCTTTATAATGAAGTGTTAAATTAAATATTGATATTGCCACTTACCACATTATTGATCTTTATGATATATGTAGTTAGTATGTAATCAGAGTATATTATACATCTTTAGGCATCTTCTATAGAGATGGGAGTGATAGAGAAAAACAATATGATAGTGATAACACACTTTATGCTCCGTTTTTTACATATTTAAACACAGAGGCTCCCGTAGTGGCATAGAGTTTGACTGTAAGTACAACGGTTGTGAGTTCGATTCCTATCCGAAGAAATAAATTATTATCATTTAATATTAAATTTTCTTTTTTTCTGATTCTCATTGAATCTATTTTTTTGAAGTATAATTTTTAATTACCTTTCGCTACTGCGATACGATGTATATAATACGTTTATTATGTAAAAAAATATAATAGAAAAAAGACGAGAACGTAATGGATTTACTGTATTACTTGGTTGTTAATTTATGTATATCGACTTACTTAATAGCTTAAGCTAAATATTGAAACCTAACACATTATATACTATCTACATATATCTACATATATATTTCCAATTCTATTTCCAATCTAAATAATTATATTTTTTCCATAAAAACCATAATGAAAAATCTTAATCAAAATTTCTGGAACTTTTGTTTTTCTTTAGGAAAAAACAAAAAAAAATAGCCCCGCCGAGTTTCTTGTGCTGGTTCTTCTCAGGTCTGAGGCAATTATTAACTTTAGCGAATTAGTAGTAAATTATTTGACGTTGAAGAAATGAAGCATATTACTTCTTATTTTAATAAAATTCAGCGAATTTACTCAAAACTGGCGTATAGACCAATTTTGAGCTTCTATGGCTTTTCTCTAATGTTAGGCTGATACTGTCTTCGTATTTATACATTTTTTAGATAGTTTAAAATAAATAAAATAACTAAGGGTTGTTCTTATTATACATGACAGGGCTAATTGAAGGAACAGTAGGTTGCTATGTATTTAAGTCATAGACTAGTTTGATTGCAAACAATGAATTTCTAATACAAGCAAATCATATGGAACCAGAAGTTCTTGAGATAAGCGCGTTCAACTACACAAACTCTTCAGCTTTATTAGTATAGATATAGATATATTTTTTTCTTTTTTTTAGCTTCACGCTGTGTATGAGAATCCTTTCTTTTATTTTCTAATTGATTTTATATATTTTAGTATATTATTTGTGGGTATAAGATAAATAAACAAATTGTATCTTTCTTTCCATAATTGAAAATAATTTATAATAATTTTCAATTGAAAATAATATTTATAAATTTTAATTATTATTAAAATCAAAATGTATAAAACAAAATTACCAAATGAATAATTATACATAACTAAACATAAATATTTAAATAATATATAATTAAAAAAAAAAGATATTACCTTCTCTCGTCCCATTATTATCCCCAAAAACACTACTTGCACAGAAAAACACAAGCCACCACATTTCGAGTGTAATAACGACTGTGAGATACCGTTGGTCGGTTTGATGCAATTCAAGTAGTGTTAGTGGGGTGTTTCTAGCCCTGATAGTGTTGTGGTTCAATTGGGGACTGTACAAGCGACAGATTGTGGATTCGATTTTCCACCTGAAATAACTTATTTTCATTTTCTCAGTCTAGTAATAAGGAAAAGGTGACGTCTTTTTAGTTTTACGTTATGCACGATAACGGATATAGAAGGCAGAGGGAACCTAGTGTTAATGCATTCCGTTCTTAACGTTCCGCACAATAATCCAAACGTAGCGAAACTCAAATATTTCATTCCCTCGAATGGGATTCGAACCCACAACAGTTGCACGCTTATGCCCTTGCTCCACGACTGCTTTTAATTAAATATATTACACAAGTCTAAATAGGTAGATTACGTCTATACGATGTTTCTTAAGTACTGGACGTACTATTCTTATGCTTAGGTCTCAATACTTTCTAATACATTTATGAAATCTGTAATACTATATTATAATATAGTTCTAGAAGAATAACTTGCAATAAGTCGACAGACTTTTAGAGAAAATAGTGTCCTGATTCTATGTTCTATTTATATACTCAGTAAAAACAACAACATATATTATATTATACATATTTTGTATTAACTTCACGCTCTATCTAGCACGTAGCAGGTTAGGCAGGAGGAATAAAGTGTTAAGACACCCTGATCTTTATATTTCGCCTAATTTTCTAGACATTGGGTGTTGTGTGGCGGCACTCAATGCCTGGCTTTCATTCCTCTGAGTAAGAATCGAACCCACAATCGTTGTGTTTACAGTAAGACGATATCCGTTGCGTCACGACGACCTCTATTGTGTATTTTTTTTCAGCTTCATGATGTATCTGGATAGCAACGTAGGCAGAGGAAGCCTAGTGTTAAGACACTCCGCATCTCACTTTCCGCCAAATTCTACTTTGTATTACGCATTCATTAATGATTTATCCATCAGTATCTAAACATTTGCGAAAAATTTGCAATAGTGGGAAAAAAATCAACAAATTCAGTGACGCGTAGCGTTACAATGTCCGTTGCTTCACGTTTTACAAATAAAAATAGAAGTGGTAGAGATTAAAGGCATTTTTTTTCTTAAAATAATTGGTTTAATGAATGGAATGGAGAAATCTCTTTAATTTTATATAATTGATTGTGGATATCGAGGTTTTGTATGGATGTTGGGCCGCAGTGGTACAGATCTGATTAAATGCAATGGTGGTGGGTTCGATTTCCAACTGGAGATATGAACTATAGTTAGTGAAAAATAGTGTTATGTATACTATTTTTGACTAATTTCTTTTTTCGAAACGGATCTCTTTCTTCATCCATTTCTTTTTCATCCATTTTGAAAAATATTCTTTTAAATTTTATTAACTTTGACTTAATTAAAATATCATTTTCTACAATTTAGTTTTTGTTTAAATTTATAAGCATATAAATATAATTATGAAGTCGGTTCTATTTAAAAAACAAATACTTAATACCATTTCCAATATACGAGTATATTCTGTGTATTCTATTAGTATAAACGAATCGTGCATATAGCACTCGAAACCGGTTTATATTTAAGGTCTTCATTGTGAAAGTATAGCAATATTTACTAGCAAATACTATATTTTCGTAATGTTTAAACTAAATTTCACACATTATTGACATATAACAAGGCTACTTCATGTTGAAGGAACCTTCAAACTTCTAGTATAGGTCTAAATCTAGATTGAGACTATTTGAGCTATAAATTATGTGAGCCAAAAATCGAATGGTTTACTAGTAACCAATATTTTGACTCCATCATCAGTTTAGCTATAACTGTCAAGTTTTATGATGACGACGTTTTTATACGTGGGTCAAATTCAGTTGCTTAGATTTTATTACATAGTTAACTAGTCCATCTAATAGAAGCGTGTTAAAAATAATATAAAAAATAAGTAGTAGATGTTATGTACCAAGTCATTCTCCACCTTTTGGGCTACGATAGAGGTATTTCTTTGGGTAAGTTTCCATTTTGTGAAGTAGAAAATATTTCAAATACGAAAACAACTTATTGGGAAAATCAAATATGTTTATTTTCTTAGCAAGAGTGAAATTTGATGAGACCAGTTGTAGTGCAGGGGTAAACGTGCGACTATAAACGCATCAGGTTGTAGGTTCAATTCTCACTCAAGAAAATGGAATATTTAATATTTTCATTTCCTCGTTCTGATCACAGGGTAAAGAGCGAGGTTGAGTTTCGCCACTCAACACGCAACGCTTCCAGAATTCGGCGGAAAGTAGGGAACGGAAGTGTCTTAACACTGGGTTCCCAGGTTCCCTGTGCCTACCCTGCTATGTGAGTGAAGTTAAAAAATAGTTACACTAACATGAAACTAAAAACCTTTTATAAATTTGTATGATTTACTTAAACGCTTTTGACTCAAGGTTCCGTATAATGGAGTGTCATTGTCCTTTCATTTCGACATAATCAATTTGCGTAACCTAAATATTATGTTTGCCTTTGAAGCTAGATGTCTAGAAACTACTATTTAAGTACTAGTTTTAGAGTTCCTTATAAATATAATAGTTGTAAATTTATATTTTGTTTTAGTTTCACGCTGTTTCCCGCAAATAGCAGGGTGCGCACAGGGAACCTGAGAATCGCGTGTTAGGAGACTTCGTTTTCATTAAGACACTTCTGTTCTCCATGTTCCTCCGAATTCTGGAGGCATTGCGTGTTGAGTGGTGGAACTCAATGCCACGCTTTGCAACGTTACCAGAGTAACGATTAAAAGGTTATTGAGTAAAGGTTAGTACTGAACTAATACACCAGAATGTTATTTATTTAGTAGATAAACCACGGTTATGAGATCCGCCACTCAACACGCAATTTCTTGAAAATTCGGCCGTGCTTGGGGGACAAAGTTTCTTTACACTAGGCTCCCTCTGCTAACCTTGCTATGTCGAAATTCTTTCGGATTTTTGACTTTGTTTGTATTGTAAGTTCTTGCTTCTTGCCAAATTTTATAGTTAGGTAGTAGTATTATTAGTAGGCTCAGGACACACAAAAACGATGTATATACGCTCCTATCTTTTGATTCTTTTGACGTAGAAGTTTTTTTTGTGCTATAAGGAACCTTATATATTTTTTATTAATTTCAGTTTGATATTTTCCTATAGTATTGAGATAAATGGTCTTGACAGACAGACAGACAAACGGAGAGAGATGATGAAGTGAGAAATGAACAAAGTGATTCTGTAAGTGTTTTGTTTTTGATTTTTTTTGTTTTGGTGTACGAAACCTTAAAAACTAAATTCTAGAATAAAACAAATAATAAAACAACAAAACAGCTTGACAAGTGACGATTTTAAGTAAAAGTAAGTCTACTTTCAACATCGCCTCGTCGTCAAGGTCGCTAGTATAATGTTAGTTGTTTTATGAAATAAAAACACTATCAAGATGGTACTTACCTACATAAACATTTTTGTCTTATCTAAATCTGTTTTTCAGGGTTCCGTACCTAAAAAAAAAACTATATATCCCGCACACAGCAGAGTAGGCAGAGGAAACCTAGTGTTAAGACACTCCGTTCTCCACTTTCTGCCAAAATTCCTTTTGAGATATTGCCTGTTGAGTGGCAGAACTCAACGCCTTGGTACCAGAGCGAAGAAATGAAAATATTATTCAATAATAATTCATTCCCCCAAGTGGGAATCGAATCCAAAATCGTCATGTTTACAGGCACACTTTGAGCCCCTTCGCCACGACTGGCCTCAATGTCTACTATCTACGTAATATTACTTACTTAATATTTAAAAAATGACGCCTTCTAAACTTTTATAATAATATCTCCTTAGAAACTCTTTCTAAGAGCAATTCGCCATTTTTGCTATAGCTGTTTTAACTAGAACTTGAAAACTGTGAAAGGCGCAGAGGAAATTCCACCGAGTTGGGTCGAGAGCTGTATTAAAAGTTTCATGTAAATGAACAGAGTAGAAGTTCTAAAGACATTATTGTATTATTAACCTACTTATGCATGTAAGACTGTAATATGGTTAAGATAAGTAAGTTTCTTTTTACTTTGACTAGCAAAATATCATAATTATTATTCTAGCTTCACGCTGTATCCCGCATACAGCGGGGTAAGCAGAGGGAACCTAGGTCTATCAAATTTAGATCCGGAGTGGGAATCGAACCCATAACCGTCGAGCTTAGCATTTGTGCCACTGCGCCACGACGGGCTCTAAATTAAACCTTTACATTTCTATTTTCATTTTAATTCACATTGAAAAACACTTTAGCTTAAGAATTGAGAATCGCAGAAAGCGATAGCTCTACAGTATGATGAAATGCAAATAAATCCGATAGATTTGCTTAGAAAATGCAAGAAAATGACATTTATAAAGTTAACTAAGTCAATTTTATTGAGAACTATAATATTTACATTTTTTAAATAAAATTGTGCTGATTATGGAACAGAAAAAATCTATTCTCTCTGCTATATCTTTTTTTGCATAAAACAAAAAACTTGACTCAATTCACAATATCTTGGAGTGTCTTACACTGATTTTGCGGGAAACAGCGTGAAGCTACAAAAAAATTGAGCTTATAAAATTTTATCAATTAACCGGTAGCATCTTTCATCCAAAATACACCTGCTAAAATCTTAAATCAATAATGAAATAAGTAGACAAAAACTCTCTCTTCCAATGTAATGGCAAATTCGCAAGGAAACCTTTATAAATCTTTTCATGTGTTAATATCTAGATTTGAAAGAGCACGGTTAATATGAGGCAAGTAATTTCGTACGTGACCTCTTGCGACTAAAGAAAACCAATTATGGGATCCGATTTGTCCTTCATATGAGGGCTAGATTATAGTTGCGAATTTACTTCTGTTAGATATTATTATGAAAAAATATTATGTACGTATATATATTTTTTTATGTTTTTGGCAATGCTTGTTAACAGTCCAGGTGCAGGTTTTATTTTTTCATATTTTCATTATATGAATTTTAACACTAAATGTTTTTAACACCGTATTGAAAACCAACATACTGGAATAACTTTATTCCTTTGAGGTAGGAAAAATCTCTTACCAAAATCAGTCGAATATAATGAGACTGTTGGTAAATCCATTGCAACAACCCAGGATGTGTTCCTACTGATATTATAAATGTGCAAATTTGTGTGCAACTACTGAACAGATTTAGATAAAACTTTACAGTTATGATTATGTAAAGATTTTGTATAGTTTGGCTATAACATGAGATTATGTTGAAGCCGCGCGTGGGCCAGAAGTTTCATGTAAAGCACTTCCAATCTCGAAATATTGACAAACAAGTACATGCCACTTTTTTTGTAGTTGACACAGAAGTTCAACTTCAATATCCTTCAATCGACATTTATTGACGTTTAGCAGCTTTACGCGTGGGCTATGCAAAGTTCTGCATTTTTTACTTTTCAAAAATTGTATGGCGATACACCTTCCTGGTTTTAATTTCTTTTCATTCCTTTCATATTAACTGAGTAATTATAAAGAATATAAAGTTAATTAATTAATTGATAAATATTAATGACTACAAGCTACGGCTCTGGCACGGCCATAAATATGAAGAGACAAAATAAAGTCGTGATACCATTGTATTGTTGCGAAGTTCATTAAATTCTTAATTTATAAATAACTTTCGTATAAATCTGGCTCCTTTAAAAATAATTAATTGGAAAAGGAAAATATGTTAGTAATTAGTTACTCCGACTTTTCTGTGGCAGTAGATAATGCTTATGCTTAGTTTGTTTGTTTTTTCTCGGAATAATACAAATTATAATTTAAAAGTTTTAGATTTATTATTGAAACGGTCTTTCAGTAGCTTTAAAATTTAATTTCCATATTACATAAAAAAAGCTACAACTATTTTATCATTGCCATAATTCTGATAAATTATAACTATGAAATTTCATATGTTCATAAAGTAAGAGTTGAACTGAATTGTATGTCAAATACCGTCCAGTCGTTTGTGCTGCAAGCTACATACGCTCGAAAACATTACCTCATGATAACACATGATGGAATTGGATCCTTTCCTGGAGGATTTTTTTTTTGCTAACTTGGGAAACCTATTGTTCTTAGTCGACCCTCGTTTCCCATTAAGACAGTCTATACCCCACATGCCACTGAATCATTTATATTACTTATATATATTAAATTTATATTCAAGTCCTTAAAATAGAAGGAAAATGAAAATTTAAATTTTTTAACACCATATTTTTTGACTACTCCAACTTACAATGCTCTATAAACAGAGAGTGAACCGCGTAGTGATATATCACAACATTTCTCCTCCTAAATTTCTTAAAAGAAAATCATTAACATAAATTATTTAAGCTCAATCGATTCTAATAAAATGTATGCCACAGAAGAAAACCCCAAAGTACAGTTTACTTTAATTTGGCTCCTGGGAAATCTATGTTTTATTACTACTTTAAATCCGTTTTTTGTCCCGACCTTAGGAAGGACATAGAAACTATTGGGTTAACGATAATCGATGTTTGTACGTTTGGACATCAAATGTTAGTGTTAGCAATCAGTTATAGATATTACAAGTTCGATTATTTTATATTATACCCATATAAAAGCAGTACACGTGATGATTGCGGGTTTCTTTCCCATATATTTATTTATATTTGTTTTGTTTCTTAGAAGAGTGATGCCATAGTGGTACAGGAGAGTTTCTGATTGTCAACAAAATAGTTTGGAGTTCAATTCCGAGTTGGGGAAATTAATTATTTTCATTTCCTCGTTATGGTAAACGTAGATGACGCACGGCGTTCAGTACTGCCTCTCAATATGTAATATTTCGAATACAGGCGGTAATAGAGAGCAGTGTATTGTCACTAGGTTCCCTCTACCATTTTTTTTATAAATATTCATCAAGAAGAACTAATTTAGCTGTTCCGGAGTATCGAGGTTAGTCGTGGTGCAGAGATACAAGCATGCAATTGTAAACGCTACACGTTGTGAATTCGAGTCCCAGTCTCAAGAAAATAAAATATTTAAAACAAAGCGTGGCGTTAACTTCCGTCCTTCAACACGCAATGTCAGGACGTCGGAGGAAAGTGGGTAACAGAATGTCTTAACACTAAGGTTCCTTCTGCCCACCTTGCTCTTTGCGGGATACAAAACTAAAACAAAAAGAACTGACTCCTCACAGCTCATATCCACAAAGATGATAATCTTAATATAATAAAACTAAGCGATATGAGTATAAAAGACTGAAATATTTTACTTGATCATCAAAGTAAAGGTGTCTTTTACGACCGACACTTTGATGGGTGACCGTCGAGTGAGTAAGCATTTCCAAACTTATAAATTCGCTTTAAGTTGTCGTTTATATGGATTTTGGCCAAGTTTTGAGATAAGTGATAATTTACTTATAATATTTGAATGGTGCCTGAATCTGGTAACCCAGTGTTATAACACTCCGAAGATATTCCGTTCCCATTAAAACACTTCCGTTCCCCAACTTCAACTTTTTTACACTGTAGGTAATTTACATATAAATTACGATGTAAAATACATAAGCAAAAGATATTTTAAATATAAATTAGACAAAAAATGCTGAGATTACATGAATTTTTCCTCCACAAGAAAGTGGAAAACAAAAGATAATTAACATGTAAATTTTGTGGTCGTCTGAAGCTGGAACCGAAGGAAGGTTAAAAATAGTTTAACACTTCATAAACGTTACGCCTTGGTACTTCAGTAGAAGAGTACTTTTGAATAATGCATAAAATTACATATGTAGTGACTTGCCTTTGAAAGAATTTAGTGACCTATTATAACATACTTCGTCTTGAGACCAGTAGTGGTGCAGGGCCACATGTGTGAGAATGTAAACGCGACAGGTTGTGAATTTGATTCCAACTCCAGAAAATGAAATAATATTTTCATTTCTTCGCTCTGGCACCAAGGGGAATAAGGCCGGCGTTTAGTTCTACCATTCAACACGCAATGCCTCAGTGTCGCAATGACGGAGTGTCTTAACACTAGGGAATTTTTTAGTTGTCTTGCAATCATTCAGTAATATAACATATACATTTTATAATACCTATATACTACAATATCTTTATTACATTTGCTCTTCAATAAAGTAAACATTTGACTGACTTTTGACACAAACAAATATAAACATAAACCTATATTTATACACGAAAATCATATGTTTACATATTAGATGTATATTTTAGGAAAATTTAAACATTACAGGTAGTAGGTTGAAATCTTTGGGGAAATAACGCGTCTGCTTATTCGTTTGTATTTACAAATAATCCCGCGCGGGCCAAATGTAAGGGTTGCGCTATAAATCCTTGATACATTATTAAATTATGCAATCCTTTAGATGGAGAAAGTAAGGTGGAGCATGAAGTAAAGTTGAATCGTGGGTGTGGGTTCGAATATAACAACGAAATGGGTAATGACAGTAGCGCATATATATATATATATATATATAGGTATTTAATTTCTTTTAATATAAGTAGTTTTTCTAGTTTCCCGCTTTCTTCCGCATTAAGCAAGCTAGGCATAGAACCTAGTGTAAAAACACTCCACCCAGTTTTCAAGACTGCGTGCCCGCGTGGTGGAACATCCCGTGTTGTTTTATTACTATAGCGTGAAAACAAAAAATCTTTGAAAGTCAAACCCACAACCGTCTTGTTTTAATATGCTGTGCTGCTCCACTAGGTCCTTTGCAACTGATTTTTAAAAAAAACCATAATATTTTATGTATTTTATGTAATAATCTATACTAATATAATAAAGCGGAAGAGTTTATTTGTTTGTTTGTTTGTTTGAACGCTAAGATCTCTGGATCTACTGGTCCGATTTACTTTGTTTTTGTTTTGTATGATAGCTGCATTCTTCAGAAGTGCTATAGGCTATATAACATTACATTACACATACAAACTAATATATTTTAAAAAACTTTCTAATTTGACATGCAATTTATTCTGCCATGTTAATAACAACCGTCGCGTCGCTACGCAACCGTTACCGCGACATTTTGATATTCATCCTTATGAAGTTTGATAAATAATTAGGGAGATGTCACTGATTCGAAATGACCTAGCCTTCGGGCGGCATGTAGGCAGTATGACCGACGCGAAAATATTCTTATAGTTCAAGCAGGCGTAGCCGCGTCCGGGTCCACTAGTTTATTATATTTTTAAATATCATTTAGATACTTACTGCTTAAGATTAAGTGAGCTACGCCAATCAACGCAGAATGTCGTTAAAATATAGGCGGTCCGTGAACTAAAATGATATAAAAATACCCCCAAGCCGAGTTCCAACCCCCAATCATCTTAGACATTCCATTCATCTACGCCACGATGAACTATATATATATAGGGGTATAATGACCAACAAAATCCTATGTCCACTCTCAGTGAATAGTTGGCGACGTTCCCCAGAGTAACAAGTTGTTCTAAACTTTCTCACTAGAACATTCTAGCTTAGTCCAAGAAATGTGTTGAGACGGATTCTAAGTTAAGTTCTTTTCCTTAGAAGGGTGGGGTCTTAGACGGAATGAACCCATTATTCGCATTGGCGGAGCACGCATCGCATAGCACGATAGAAGAGTAAACACGAAGGTCGTGGGTTCGACTGAATTATTTTTCGGGGGAATGAATTATTTTCATTTCTTGTAAACATTCTTTCAAATGAAAGAAATAGTCTCAGTATTCATTCGTACTTATGCCAAGTGGACCAGATAATAATATGATGATGATGGCAACTGATTTTATTCATATTTTTGCTTTAGGCTTTATCATTGCAGAGTAAGTGGAGAAAACCTACTAAGACTCTCTGTTCTTCGATGTCCACTTGAATTCGGATTTAGCTGGACCTCTGCTCAAACAGTCCACAGTCATATCATCAGCTATCACTGGTACTGTCCTCACGTAATAAAGACAGTATATTAAACAGAAAAGACGAAATTACTTGGCATTCCATGTATTCATTCCATGGATAAATTATGTTGTAAGTAGGGGAAGGAGAGGCATAACGGACAGGAGAAATATATAACAAAAAACTAATATAACAAAAATAATTTAAATTTTAACATTACCAAATTTCTATGAAATATATATCGTGCTCCAGAGTAGATGGAGAATAGGGTACCCAAGTCTGGGGATTTCGTCTAAATTTTCATTACCAACATGCTGTACATGGTGTGTTTGCCAAACGTGTCATATCCGCGTAGTTGATAAATCACCTAGTAGTGCTCTCAAACTTAAAGTAAGTATCCAATATAAATAAAGACACAAGTTTCACCCTGTATCCCGCAGGGAACTTAGTATTGAGACATTCCGTTCCCCATTTTCCACTAGAAATCATCTGGCGGCATTGCGTGTTAAGCAGCGGAACTCAACACCGCGATTTGCCTCGACACCAGAACGAAGAAATAAAAATATTAAATATTTCATTTTCCTCGAGTGAGAATCGAACCCACAATCCATCGCATCTACGTCATCGCCTAACAGTCACACTTTGTGCCCCTACGCCACGACTGGCCTCAAGTATCCAATATGTTTAATACGTATTCTGTCTTTGTATACATTTTCATCATCGAAGTGAGTTTTTTAAGCCTTTGTTTCTTTGAGTTTTTGTTTTCCAGCTCGTTTGGATTTGAACATATTTTCGTTTATTTAACTTGCTCTAACATTATGCCCCGTAAACACGACATAAATAATAACGTGATCCTCTTTGAAACATAAATATATTATTGTCTCAACATAAGTATATGTAAAAAACGGGAAAAACGGGGAAAAGTGGGGAATGGAAGTGTATTAACGAGAAAAGGGTGTTTTAAATCTAGGTTCCCAGGTTCTTTAAAAAAAATAAAACCTTTTTGAACCGTATATTTTGATGACTAGAGCCAGCATAGAACTAACCGCACACAAACTAACTTGGAGTTTAAAATCTATTGAACTTCAACGTTAAGTTAACCACAATCGTTCATTATGATAGATTCGATCTATCAGTAGAAAGGAATTATTATTTCAGTTTAGAATTTAATTGGAATAGTACGATGAGTTCAAACTGTCTATTTATAGAAGTAAGTTATAAAAGTATTGTGAGTTCGATTCTCACTAGGAGGAACGATGAATTAATGATAAGTGCAGCGTTGAGTACCGCCACAAAAAAGTAGATAATGCATGTGGAACGGAGCATCTCAATACTAGGTTCCTTCTGTCTACCCTGCTTAATGTGGAAAGTAACATCAAAAATAAACCAGCTTCATGTTCTATCCCAAACACTGCAACTTCCTTCATTTTCCACTAAATTGAAATGAGCGGCGGAATACAGCGCCGCGCTTTATCTCTACACCAGAGGGAAAAAATGACAAAATAAATTAAGATAAATATTTCATTTCCTCGAATGGGGATCGAACCCACAATCAGTCGCGTTTACCATTGCGCCACTTGTGTTAAAATAACATTCACAACCAAAACTATTAAAACATATTTCTTAAATATGCAAAATATAAAAAATCTAATAATAATAGTTAGTAAAGTAAAAAATAAAATATACGATAACATGATATTTAAGCGTAACGTTTCAACTCGTACTCGTACTCGCAGCTCCACCGGAAGCCGAGTTGCAGGAAGTGAGCTTATCTGCCTCTCAATTCTACCCACAGTTTGTGATGGTGCAAGTTGAAAGATTTTCGTTAAGCCCATTTTTGATTAGATAAGAATCAATCTAATCGTTGATTGTGGTATTTTTTTCATAATGCTTTCCGCACATCGCTGGGTAGGCAGGGAACCCGGGAACCTAATGTTAAGACGCTCCATTCCTATTAAAACACATCTGTTTCACCGAATTCTGAAGGCATTGCGTGTTGATTGGCAAAATTTAACGCCGCGTTTTGCTTCGTTACCAGGGAGAGGCAATGAGAATATTAAATATTTTATTTCCCTGAGTGAATATCGAACCCACATACTGCCCACTTTTTAAGACGTTCACGCGATGGTCTACTTCAGAGTAAGAAAATGAGAATAAATCTTTTCTCTTCTTCTCATCTTATATCTTGCACCACTCATTTGAACACTCGTATGTTATATGTGTCTAGAACTTCAGCTCGAAACGTCATTACGAGACACAAAAGGCGACATAAATTTTCACTTTCATGTCATTTCAATGGATATCAAAGCTTCGACAATTTTAATTAAAGCATTTTAAAATTCTATTTTCATTTAATGTAAATACATAATGTCGTGTTAACGACAAGTTAAATTTTAATTTTAAACGATAACAGGTTTTAATCGTAGTAGGTAATATGTTTTAAAGTGTTATTCGTTACTAAAGAACGGAAAATATTTTAGAAATCTTCATTTTTGACTACAACGCGACATGTGGGTTTATTTTTAAATTTAAAAAAAAAAAAAGATTTATTTTTATTTCCTATGTCAAAATAAATGGCATGGCGGTGTTTAAATCCACCACTGAACACGCAATGTCTCAAAATTGGAAGGTGAGAGCGAGTGTCTTAGCAGTACGTTCTCTATACTGGGAAAAAGCAAATGGACAACTTTGTATTAAATTGTTCCAAGCAATATCTAGAACTTCTCTTCAATTTTCTTCAATATCTAACTTTTCAATCATTTTTCCTTCAAGATATTGAATATTCTCTAATGAATTGATATTGACATTACATATGAGCACTACGAAGAATTCGTTTGTAAATATTTGATATTTTATCGAGAGAACTACTGCTGGCTGACTAGCCTTACTAGTGACTAAATGTATGCCATTCTTAAGTGATGCGCTGTCGTGACAACCTATAAACCTTCCTCTCGAAGCACTCTATCTATTAGAGAAAACTGCATTAGTTGCAAAGTTGAAGCGACTTTGTTTTTAGGGTTCCGTACTCAAAGGGTAAAACAGGATCTAAACTTTTACTAAGACCTGCAGTCCATTCCTCAATCTGTCATCAGATATAAAAAAGCAGATCATAAAATTAATGTTTAAAGCGGTTTCCCTATAACAGACATAATTTTTTGCAGGTACAGAATCCTTCCTGTGTGAGTTCGATTCGCGTTTGGCCAGTTTTTTTATGTTTTCGTGAATAAGTAGTAAAATTGTATAATAATTATGTATTAATTAGTCTATATTGTTTGAATTGCTAGTGAACGAATGTTTTCATCGTTGTCGTTATTTTATAATAAAGTTATTTTTATTAGCTTCACATTGTATCCTGCAAACATCAGGGTAGGCAGAGGTAACCTAGTGTCAAGGACTTCGCTTCCTACTTTCCGTCTAATTTATTTAATCATTGAAATAAGCCAACAAATAAAGTATCTACAAATATCAAGGCAGGGCACTAAGTTCTCTTTACATGAATTACACAAGTAATGACAGAAAAATATGGCAGTATAGCATATGAAAGATATAAATAGACTAATCTTTACTTGAAAATCCTTTATAATGAACCTACTTCATCATAATATTTGCTATGCAAGGTATGGAAATCGAAAAGCCTTCTCAGCAATATAGCATTAGGATAATACCTGTTTTAGAGATTTTACACACGATAGGCCAGTTGTTTGATAATAATGTCGTGGCAGTAGTACATCGTCTAATTGTTGAAAGATGACGTCATGGGTTCGATTCCTTCTCGGGGGGTGAATGGACGGAACTTCGTCTCTACACATTTGGGATGCTGCGTGAAGATTTTTTTGCTTTACGCTCTATCCCGCATATGACAGGGTAGAGGGAAATAGGAAACCTAGTGTTTTGACACTTTGTTCTTTATTAACACTTTCGTTCACCACTTTCCTCAGAATTTTTGAGGCATTGCCTGTTGAGTATCAGAAATCGGAAACGATGAACTCAGGAATAGACGTTGACCTTGAGATTTGTCTTATATGGTTTGACAAAGTCTGATTGAGATACTAAACTTAGTACAAGGTGTGTCTAATAAGCTGAACTTTATAAACAGAGTGATGAAACACTTCCTTTCCATCCTGCCTTTCTATCTTCCTTACAAAATAAAATAAACCAGACTAAATCGTCTTCAGTGTGCGAGAATAATTAAAAATTATGTTTCAAATTGTTGACGGAGATTTTTGTCCTGAATCAACAGGACTTAGCCTCCCACTAATACATTGTTTGTTTAGGTTAGATGACTTTATTACAGTATGCTCTGTGTGTGCCAAAAGATATTTGCTATCTTAATTAATTTTATAATTAGATAAATAAGAGTGTGTGATAGGATTATGAATGGATATAATAGGATCTAACTTTGATTTTATTAAGCTTCACGCTGTATCCTGTACGTAACTCAACGCCGCGCTTTGCCTTGTTATCATAGCGATGGTATGAAAATATTAAATTTTAAATTAAATTCCCCACGGTGGAAATTGAACCAACAACCTCGTTTATAATCTGACGCTGATGCTGCGAAACGACCTTATCGACCTGTTTACACTTTTAAAAAATATTATAATAATTACATAAAAATATTTATTTAAGATTTTCTATTAAAATTTTCAACTTGTATTAAAATAAGTAAGCCTTAGCATTAAATCTGGATTAACGTTACAAAACAGTAGGTCGTTAAGAGTTGTTAGAGGCGCGCCCTTCAATGTGAGTAATGATGTGGGCGTGACGAAATTAAAACTTGGCACGCGGATTTATGTTAAGTGTTATGTTTTTGCCCTTTTTTGTATATAAAAAAAATATTATAAGGGCCGTTAGAGCGTTGTGGGTTCGATTCCCACTCGGGGAATGAGTCTTAAGTTCCTCGCACTCGTAAGAAGTTGTAGTAGCGTCGAGTTTCTCCACTCAAACTAATGTCTCTAAAATTGAGCGGAAACTAGGAAACAGAAGTGTCTTCATAGGAACGGAGTGTCTTAATATTAAATATTTCATTTCCTCGAGTAGTAATCGAACCTTTAGCCTTTCGCGCTTACAGTCGCATGCTTGTGCCCCTGCGCCACCGACTGGCCTCTGGCCTGGATACTGTTATATGTTTTCTAAAAAAGTGTTTTTCTTTCCTAAGTGTGGAATATAACTTTAAAAATGGTAAAAAAAAAGATTTTTTTTATTTCCACCTACATTATAAACGTGTTTTTACCTACGAGGTCAAATATAAATAACTAAGAGTTGTGTATGACGGATTCTGAGGACCCGAAATAGCTCTGACTGCCTACAGTGGGTTATATTGAAATGATCCACGTGCTAATAAATACTTAGACTTATTTCAATAAATTGACTATCCAAGATAAAAAGTTATTTTCAATTCGAAGAAAAAAGAAATAAAAATTAAATTAGCCTCATGCCGCACACAGCGGAGTACGCAGAGGGAACGTAGTGTTAAGACACTCACAGTTTCCGCTGAATTCTGAAGGCATTGCGTGTTGAGTGGCGGAACTCAACACCGCGCTTTAACAAAAATAATAATAAATTAATTATTTATCATTATATAGGTCAAGGAACATTGTTTATTCAAACAGTTAATAGGTTAGCTCTAAAGCAACTTAGAGAGGGAAACGCAAATATTCTACAAAACGACTATTTTGCACCCCATTAAGCATTTCAAATATGTAACCACTGGAAGTATAGCGCTATGTATTGCTTTTAGTAATGTTGTTTTTATGTAAATGTTACAAGAAATTACTTACAAGAAGAAAAGTAAAATATATAGAAATATATGCACATGCGGTTAATAGTGTAATAGAATAGAGAGCCCAGTTGTGGCACAGAGGCACAAGGTGTGATTTGACTGGTTGTGGATTCGATCCCCCCTCGAGGAAATGAAATATTTATTTAAATTTATTTATATTTTCATTTCTTCGGTCTGGTGTCGAGGTAAAGCTCGGCGTTGAGTTTCGCCACTAAACACGCAAATCCTATAAAATTCGGCTGAAAGTGGGGAGCGGAGTGTCTTAACACTAGGTTTCCTCTGCCTATTCTGCTATGCATGGAATACAGCGTGAAGCTGAAAAAAATCACATATTTAAACAAAGTAGCAAATATATCATTTCAACATATTTACTTGCTATAGTATAAATATAAGAGAAATAAAATTTTAAGAATTTTAACAAACATTTATTCTAATTTCAATGGACAACCCACCTAAAGACAATAGCGTCAAAAATTAATTACGGGGCCCTAAAAGAAAATTATAATGCTTTCATTTAACGTCGTTTGTGACCAATTAAAAGCGTTTATACTTGTTTACAATTAATGGAAAATCGTTAAGAGTGGTCATAAATTGTCGAAGGGTTCCGTAAGTACTTTATTGTAAATATTACGCGGTTCGCACCCGTAGGTACCAATTGGATGGAAAGACTGCAATCGAGTTTCATTTCAATGGTGGGTACTTTACCCCCTTCTTTTTACCCCCTTCCTTTACCCCCTTCTTCTTGTAGCGTGACGTCACATAATGTTGACTTTATGGAATAATCAAATGTGGGAAGAAATTGAGAAGGTAGCAATAAGAGGGGATTTCCCGAAATTCCCACGCTAACAGCAACAAGCGCAAACGCAAACGAAGTTGCCGGATAGACGCTTATACAAATATATTTACATTTTAGAGATTATTTGAAAATGTCGTTTTCTTGATATTCCTACAAATCTCTTTAAGACCCACATTCGCGAAAGTTATGTTTATGCAAATCGCATTTAATATAACGCGTAGAAATTCACTTCAGATGTTTCTATTAAAACTTATTTGATATCTGCTATTAGATTTAAAAATTATTTTTCTCATTTTTGCTATAAAAAATATTTTTTGTAGGTTTCATTCTTTTTTTTAATTTAGTATAAAAAGCCGCTTTTAACTTGTAGAGTCTGAGATATTTTAACTTGTAGTTTCTGAGATCAGCGTGTGTATTACTATAGATAACTGTTCCAAATTTCATACTCCTGCGTAATTTTCCTAAACGGGGTTTTTAAATTTCAGATACTTCATGGCTCGATGTTTAGTATTGCCGCAGTAGTGCTTCTTGTATTAACTTCACACTTTAGATTGAATTAGTTATGTTTGTTCATCACTTGTAGAATAATGTAATTTCGTGTAATGGTACAAGTTAAGCCGTAAAAGAGAGTAGTTCTCTACATTCCGATCCGGCTGAGATTTGTTTTCATTACATTTTCTATTATAACTTTGTATTTAATATTCTACTAAAGTTGTCAGGCAGGGGCACAAGTGTGAGACAGTAAACGAGAAAGGTTGTGGGTTCGATTTCCACTAGAACAAATGAAATGTTTAATATTTTCATTTTCTCGCTCTGGTGTTGAGCCAAAGAGCAGCGTTGAGTTACGCTACTCCACATGCAATGCTTTAAAACCTCCGCCGGAAAGTGGGGAAGGGACTGTCTTAACACTACACACTAGGTTCCCTCTACATACCCTGCTGTATGCGGGACACAGCGTGAAGCTGATATTGATGTTGATGAAAATAATTTTATTTTACTTATACCCTTGTTTGGAGGAAGATCCCACAATCATCTCGTTATGCTACTACGCCATGGTAGCCACAAGTATTTGATAAGTACAATATGTGTATTGTATTGAAAAAAAATTAGCTTTTTTTGGCCGGCAATAAACCTGTAGCTCCTCTGGTGTTAACAGGGTCCCGTGACGATGTATTCCACATATAGCAGGATCGGCAGATGCAACCTTGATTTAAGACAATGGAATCAAACCCACAACCGTCGTGTTTACAGTCAGACCACGTCGGCTTCTTGAATTGTATGTAAATCATATTACAGTCCTAAATATTTTTTTCTTCTCACATGAGACTTCAAATACATATATTACGTTCTGAAACTCGTAACCAAATGAAACCGCGTACCAAATCCTATTCGGTTTAATGGGCAAAGTTGAATCGTTACGCGAGATTAAAGTACTTCGGTGATTGACAAACGTACATACCTACATACATATGTATGTAAATAATTATTTATTATTAATACGTAATATGTAAATAAATGTATAGAAATTCTCATTTAGTTGTTAAGTCGTGGTCGTTTTGAACAAGTTTTTCGATTATATAACGTTCAAAAAACACTATGATTTTTGGAACGAAGTTCCTTACGGCAGGCTTGGAAGGGATAGGGATTTCGCTGCGTGACTGAACTGAAAAAAATGTTATAGTAAAACCGTAAGAAAAATGCGTGGTATAAAACCGTTAAATGAGACGTGCGCAGGCGCGACAGTCGCATACACAGACGAGTAGTGTATAATACCTTTCTCTTTCTCCCTCTTTCTATATATTTATTATTTCCTAAAATACTGAATTTCCTAAATACTTTCTTGTACTTAAATAAAAACTAATCAGCAAAATTTAAGAGAAAAATCAAGAAAACCTACATAAAATTGAGCACGACTTTTTTTGCAATTTGTGTCGATTCTACATTAGCCGAAGGAACTTCGTTCCTACCTGGTGTCCCACGACAGCATTTTATATATTTTTTTATTTTAAAAGAATCTCATTTAAACTACTCTTATCGGTAGTTCAAAAGAGTAATAAAAACATTTATTATTTTTCACTTTCGTTATTTTACATTACAAATAAGATGTCATATTAAATGAATACTACATGAAAATTTAAAATACACGAAAACAAAGAACAACTGCAAAAATATTACCCTCCAATAGTTGGGAATAAAACAAAAGTCGGGATAGTCACAGAAGCGATGTTGTTTAAGAACTTTTAGTGGTTACGATATGATTTAGCGTGATTTCTTTTTAGATTTAAGATATATTTTAATTCCTTACAAATGTCGTAGTGTCTTTTAGACGTTTTCTTTGATGGCGGAACTCAACGCTGCATTTAATCTGACTGGACATAAAACAATTTGCAAGGTATACATTTTACTAAAATCAAACCTATACCTATCGTATATATAGATATTTTCCATTTGCACCACGGTCTCCTCAAATATGTATTTAACTTAACCATAGTATATTTGTACAGGCTGGGTCAAGTGGTTTTAATATGTTGACTTTTGACGTCTCAAAGCCAAAGGATGATTGACTTAATAGAAACTGTATATAACAATTATTGATATTATTACAAGTTATTGTTTTTTTTTTAATATTATTTATCTACCTAACTAAAGTAACTGAGTAACTAAGGCTATTAGGGCACAGTGGCATAGTGTCAGACTGTTATTAAAATTGTAGGAACATTTAATTTTTTTTGGGATTTTATTTAAGTTTGCTTTTTTAAGAAATGTTTAGTTCATATCCATCCAGGTAGACGATAAATACGCACACATACATGGTCTTTGCCATGTAAATTTCGATCCTTTCGATTTTTTTAATTCCTGGATAAGAAGTAACCTTTATGTTACTCCATAACAACCCTCTATCTTTCATTGAAATTCCCAAAAGAATCGATGCAACTGTTCCAAAGATTAGCCAGGACAAACAAAGAGTCAGATATTTTTAATTTTAGTTTCTTATAAAAAATTACTATATGGACTTAAAACACAATTAATTTGAAATCACAGACAGACACATCAATTTTATTAATATACATAGCTAGATATATATAAAGATATTATAAAAAAAAACAAAAAAAACGCAACTAGTCGTATCGTATAAAAACATCGATACATAAATATTTGTTCTGCAGAAGGGTTGCGAAAGGAACAATCGTCAATCATATATTTCGTAAGCAAAATAACACCCGTTATAGGATTATGCGCACATGTTCTGCATATATCATACATGTTTTGTGATATCAGAAAAATATGTTCCATAAGTCGAAAAACTGGGACTGTAGTACAATTTAAGGGTATTTCTTAAAGATAATTTAGGTGTGTTGGTAGCATTATTGTAAAAAAATTGAAAAAAATATATAAAAAAGTTTTAGATACCGCCAAGACCAGCTAAGTGACGACCCTTTCTCGAAAAGCTCCGTCGTCCGTTTATTAGGTACTTCCTGCCTACTCTGCATTATACAGGAAACATTATAAATGTATAAAAAAGTAAAAAAAAATATTTAAGTTAAACGGTTTTATATTGCAGATAAATGTACTAAAAGCTAAAAAATAATTTCATGGATACAGTCAACTAAAATAAAATCGTGGGGCACGACACTTGCTACTTACCACTAGGTGGGTGAAGTCTCGTGCCATGTCTTTCGATTGTAGATATTGGTTCTATATACGGGAAACAACATAAAGCTAAAAAAAACAAATATGAATTATATGAAACCTTATTATTTAATATAACGAAACTTTCCTATTTAGTATAAAATAGATATAGATGGTTAATAGACATAGATAGATATAGATAGATAGACCTATTATAAGCTCAGCCAATATAATAATAGAGACAATACAGTATGGGTTGGATCATTTATGACTTTAAGCCATTCAAAATAGTAATGACGAGGATTAATTGATATACGTATTACTTACTAATATAATACTACAAAGCTGAACAGTTTGATGAACTATCCAATATGAATAGTTGGTCGAATCCTGAACACTTTGTTGGGTTGAACGCACATATCTCACGAACTGCTTACTTGTTCGAATTAAAAAATATATTTTTATTATATATATTAGATGGTCTATTGTTGTTTTTATTTAGCATGTAAAATTATTTTAAAGAATATTTATAAAAGGTTTCAAGTTTTTCACGTTTTTTTTCAAACCAAGCTTCTTTCATAATCATAAGTGAAATTTTCTATATTTTAAGCTTTTAGACCTGTATAAAAACATCTCTTTCAACAATATAAATATTATATAATCACAATCTTATACAATTTATTCAGTGTAGATTTCCAGCTTCTAGGCTTCAGTGTAAATGAGGTCTCGTCGTATAATATTACCTTAGATTAGTTTAAAGTGCTTTATTTGAAGACAAATATTATTCAAGATATACATATTATCTATCTATAGGATAGTGTAAACGACTTGTCCCACTGGTCGACTATTCGATTAAACAGAATAGGAGAATCTAGTGTCAAAGTCTCCATTCTCCATTTTGACCAATTATAGAAGCCCTATGTGTTAGATGGCGGATTTAACGACGTTTTTTATTTTATCAGAGAATGGAAATGAAAACAATTTAGGCATTTCTAGACATTTGTGTGTTGAAGGGCGGAACTCAACGCCGCGTTTTATCCCACAACCATCACGTCTATACTCATGTTATAAGATAAAAATAGCGTTTTCTATAACTAAAATCAGTCAGGTAAATAAAATACCTACCATTCTGTAATTGAATTGAAAGGTTTCGTAGTAAAGTTTAAAAACGCTTCGGGCATACCAACTTAGGGTAATCAAACTTTATGTAAATCAGTTCAGAATTAATAATAATATTTTTTATTACTTACAAACCGTTCCTTCATTCTCCATTTTTATTTTTAGACTCTAAATTGTCTTTGTGCTATTAAGATTAAGGAATAAAATCAACTTCACGCTGTATCCCTTAAATAACAAAATATGGAATAAGCTTAAGGAATCTAGTGTTAAGACACTCTATTTTCAAGGCATCGCCTGATTTTCCAGATATTGCGTGTTAAATAGCGGAATTTAACACCGCACCTTGTCTGGGAAAATGAAATGACTGACTGAACCAACAGTGATGGTCGATTCGATATCCATTCATGGGATAGATGCAGCGCGGCGTTAGGTTCCGCTATATAATATGCAGTATTCTTGGAGATATTCTGCTATTGGGAAGAGAACCCACACCCGTCGCTTTTAAAGCCAGATTCTGTGTCACTACGCCACGCCACATATTCTTTGAAAAGATTTTTCCAATCTTTTTAGAAATTCTCCACAATTTCTAAGAAAATCAAACAACATTCACAATAATAAACTGCATTAACATGGTTTCTTTGTAATTAATCGTTTGCGAGGACATTCATTGTTGCTATTAATTAAAATGTTTAGATTTTCCATCTTAATTAACTTTGCGTTGTCGTGTCATGGAGCATTACCGACTTAAATGTTACAATTTTACTATATTTTTTATTTATTTACACTATATCCCTTTCATTGCCAGGGAGGTAGAGGGAACCTGAGAACCTTAAGACACTTCCATTCCCCATTTTCCACCGCGTTCTTAAGTCATTGCATGTTGAGTGGCGGAACTCAACGCCGTGCTTGGCCTTCCATACTAGAGCGAGAAAATGATTGTTTTGACACTCAGCTCTTCCTCCTTCTTAATCTACTTATTATGAAAATTCGAGGTAAAAGAAATGTTTTTGACATTAGGAGATAAAGATTTTACCAAGTCCAACTAACTCATTAGAAGGGATCAAGTGAAAAATTAAATATCTTAATTTACTTTCAGTTGAAACGCTTAGTTTGTCTGTCACGGACCACGGTAACGAGCGTCGTTAGGCCTCTGCGTGTACCTGATATTAATTAGTAATTTGAAAAGACTGGTTTGATTGCCTTATCTTTGTGCTAAAACACTCCACTCTCCTCATTTTAGATATATTGTGTGTTGCATGTCTGAACTCGGAAAGGCCGATGGTCGTGGGTACGATTTTCACTCGGGAGAATTATTCTCTCTCTCTCTCTTGCCTGCTCTGCCACGCGGGATAAAACGTGAAGCTAAATAAACAACAAAGTTATTCTAGTATTTCCAACACGTGATATATATAATCAAGAACATATTATATCTTATATTAATTTCTTAAAATCGTAGCAGATATTAATTTCATTGTATTAATTTACATAGCAAAATATTTGCTGCTTTTCAATAAATTTATACGAATTAAAAGATAAAGTATTAGAATGAGTACACGTGTTTTATATCATCTTACAAATATTTAAGTGGGTGCTTGGTCTGTGCAAAGAAAATTAAAATAATTCATTCCACCCAGTGGAAATTGAACCCAAGATCTTCGCGTTTACGCGGTTAGTTAGAAGCTCTGTTTCTAAACCACGGCGACGAATATTTTCACGATACTACTAGCTGTTACCGGCGTCTTCGCCCGCGTGGTCACATTTTCACACTTTAAACATAATAGTCGTGGTATTAGGTTCGATTCCTAGAAGAACAGAAATATTTATTGTTTTCATTTCCTCGCTGTGGTAACGTGGTAAAGCGCGGCGGTGAGTTTCACCACTCAATACTCAATGCCTTCAGAATTCCCTTTTCCCGAAAATGTCTTAATGGTGTACGGAATGTCTTAGCACTGGGAACAAGGGAAGTTCCCTCTGCCTACCACTATATGTGGGATATAGTGTAAAGTTAAATGAATAAAAAAACAGAATTTTTATATGTATATTGCATATAATATAAGAAAGATTAACCAGAAAATAAGACGGGATTCACAAATTTCCAGAGATATTGTGATTACTCCAAAAAAGGAGCTTACAAAGTTTTCTCATTACGCCCGAGAGTGTAGAACAGATAACGTAAGAAGGTTCTATAACGCTATCTGTAGTATATTCATATAATTGTAAATATAATTACTTCATTGGGTTGGAAAGCTTGGAAGTACTTAAATCACGGTGCGATTATCGTGGGTTCGATTTCCATTGTAATTAATATTTGTTTATATAAAACTACTAGCGGCCCGCTCGCGGTTTCACCCACGTGAAATATGTTATTATTAATGTCTGTCTCCATGACTACGTCCTAGTGACGTCTATGCAAAATTTGAGACTTCTAGCATTTGTCGTAACGAAGATTCATACAAACTTTCGACCCCAAAAACAACCTCTCAGAAATCGAATATTGCAAATTCCCGTCTTAGCGAGCACCTACGTCCTATAAATAGCTCCTATGCAAAATTTGAGATTCCTAGCACTTGTAGTTTCTGAGATTTCGTGATGAGTGAGTGACCTTTCGATTTTATATATATAGATTTTAGAAAACGTATAAAAATTTGAACGTAGCGGGACTCAAACCGTCCCTTTAGAAAACGTGGAAAGATTTAAACTTAAAAAGGGACAAAAGGCTGCCACAACATCTGACTAAAAACGATATCTGTGGGTTCGATTTCCACTCTGGGGAATGAATTATTATTTAAGTTTTCTCGCTTTATTAACAAGTCAAATCGTGGTTTCGAGTTCTGCTATTCAAGATATGATGTCTCGAAAACTGGGCTTAGCGTAGAGAACGGAGTACCTCTACATTAGGTTTCTTCTACTTCTGTCACACTAAAAATCGCAAAAAAAATAACAATAAATATTCCAAAAAAAAATCAAATCGTTCAACGAAAAGTTTTCTAAAGCAACAAAACTTTTCAATTAAGAAGCTTAGGTACCTACTTCCATATTAAATACCGTATTTAAAGCATACCAAATCTGACGAGATCTTTTAGAGTGTTCAAAAGTTTCAACGTTGAGTGACGCCAACACCGTAATGAGTATCTTGAGGGGAAATTTCACTCTCCTTTGTATCGATTTGTTAGAAGCACAAGTATTACACGAACTGCTAACAATGACAAAGCTCGTTTTCCTATTGTTTTGTTGAGGAAGCCACTGTTTATTAAGTGATTTTTCAACGTAATGGAGTAAGAAATTCTTGGTGGTTTTTTGAACCGACTTCTGTAAGAAAAGGAGGTTATCAATTCGACGTTTTTTTTTTTTTTTTTTTTTTTTTTATGTTTGTTACCTCATAACTTTTGACTGGGTGAACCGATTTGGATAAATTTTTTTTATTTGAAAGGTATAGATTCCCGAATGGTCCCATTTTTTTTTGATCCATGTCTGACAATGGTATCCATGAGAAAATCACATAAGTCTTAAATTTGTATTAGGTATGTGCACGACAAATAGACGAATAACTCAAGGTCGCGCTAACCGATTGTGATGATTCTTTTTTTGTAAGTATTTTTTTTTTGTAATTTTCAGTGAAGCACAGCATCCATTGCTAGCGCAGAAGTAGCTTGTATCGATTCTCACTGTATTCGGGGGCATGATTATTAAGACAAAACGCCACGTTTAGCTCCCCCATTCATCACGCAATCTATAGGAAAATTGGACGGAAATTGAGGAGAGAAGCGTCTTAATATTGGGCTCTCTAAATCTACTTTAGTATATGAGGAAAACAGAGTGAAGCTAAAGAAAATTGTGTGTTGGATGGAGCAAAAGGATGAAAGAGTTGTGATAAGAGAGATAGAAGACCTTGAACCTTGGTTCAGCATCGAGAACAGTGCCGATGACGCCGGACAAAGGTCGTATATGAAAGTGTTAAGAGAAAAACACATTTAGTTCCACATTTTCCGCCAAATTATCGAGACAATGCCTGTCAAGTGGCAGAATTCAACGCCGCGTTTTATCTACTAGACTGAAGAAAATTTAGAATATTAATTCCCCCGAACGGGGATCAAACCCACAATAATTGCTCGTCGTGTTACGACGACAGCCTTACTTTATAAAATAATTTAATATTTACAGAACATTGCTGAAAATCTCAAGTTTCTTATATATATCTACATATTAAGTATATTATAGGATACATATTTAGGCTACATTACAATTGACCCGTAAGCAACTAATTTAATCAATCAAATCAATGTAATCAAGCATAATAGTCGCGATTAGACATAATATTATAGTCTATGAAGATATATTATTATCATATCTTATTTGAGAGGCCAGTACACAAATCTGGTTGTGGGTTCGATCCCCACCCGAGGAAATGAATTATTTAATTAAATTATTAATTAATTTTCATTTCTTTGCTCTTAGCGTTTAGTTCCGTCTCTGAACACGCAATGTCTTCCGAATTCGACGGAAATTGGAGAACGCAGTGTCTTAACGCTAGGTTACCTCTGCTTACCCTGCTATGTGCAGAATACAGCGTGAAAGCTTAAAAAAAAGTATATAAAATTTGTTTACTCTACAAGCAATTTCTCCAGAATTCGATGGAAAATAAAAAAAATAATTTAAACACCTTTCTAAAGTACTTAACACTTTTTACACCAATTAAATAACACTTAACACAAAAAGGTTTAATTACCAAATTACACTTTGAAACGAAAAAAATACTAGACAAAGTTGCGGTGAATAACGAGTACACATAAATCTTCCATAGCTTGGCCTCGCTCCAAACACCGCGTTGTAAAACCTTAAATATGGTTAAACATTTTTTATACTGTCAGCTTTTGTTTTTTACGCTTGATATTTGTATATAGGCGTGGCCGTCATGGCGCTCAGCGATTGTTGTGGGTTTGATTCCAACCCGGGGAAATTATTATATTTAAATGATTTTCATTCCACTGCGCTGATAGATAAAACGCGACGTAGAGTTCCGCCACTCAACATATGATTCATAAGTTGGGCAGAAATTAAAGAGTATTTCAACCCAAAAAATTGTTGTCAAAAATGGAGCATTCTTTATGTATTCCAAAAGTGTTTAATAAGCATCTATAGAAAGTTTCCAAGCAGAAACAACTACAAAAAAGTTCTGTAGCTCATGTTCGTCTGTCCGTCTGTCAAGATCATTTATATCGAGAATGCTTGGAAGTATCAATCTAAAATAAGTAATATCAAATATTCAAATCGATGGTCCCTTGCAGCTTAGAAAAATGAGCCATCTAAATCAGTGCTATTCAAATACGAGCATTTATGCATAGTTTTTGCTACATTTTGTATGAAATTCGCCACGTAGTCAAAACCTCTAGGGTACTTCCCGTGGACCTACAGTTATGAAATTTAGCAAGAAGTGACAACTTGCGAAACAAATAATGATATGTCGGAAATTGATCAGAAACTTGGGAACGGATTGTCTTAACACTTGGTTCCCCCTGTTAAATGCAGAATATGGCAGCGAAATAAACATGTTATAAATAAACAAACAAAAAAACAAACAAATACTGAATAATTTTTTAAAGAATTTTTTGATTGTTTTTTTAGTAACAATTCGTTTAAAGTATAATAGCAATACAAAGGGTAAGTGATTGGCGCGAAGTGACAGAAATAGCTACGAAAAACGTATATTGGAGGATTTTATAAGGGAATTTTTGGAGATGCGAGGATTTTTGTCGTGACATACGGATGGGTTAAATTTGACGAGTATTTTATTTGCTGTCCTGGCGCAAACACACGCAGTGTGACTGCGAACACGACTATTGTAGGTTTGAATACCAATCAGGGGATTTAATTACTTTCAATTTCCGATTCTGGTAACAAGACAAGTGCATTGAAAATTGGACAGAAATTTGGGAACAGAGTGTGTTAACACTAAATTCGCTCTATACTGCTGCGTATGGGGTGAGGTACCGCGTGAGGCTACTTTTTTATTTTATTTTATCACAGAAAAGAATGCAGTGGTAAAATGCTTTATTTTATTTTAAGTAAAAGTTTGTCTAACTTTATTTTAGCACACGCAATTTTCCTCACACAGCAGGGTAGACAGAGGAAACTCAGTGTCAATACTCTCTGGTACCCATTTTCCGTCGAATTCTGGAGGTATTGCGTGTTGAGTGGCGAACTCGCCTCGACAGTATAAATTTTTTTTTCTTCGATTGGAATCGAACCCACAACTTTTAGCGTTTACAGTAATACACTTCTTCAGGCCACTGCGCCTGGCCTCTATCTATATATATAAAAGGACTTGTCCTCACTGACTGAGGTAAGACGCACGCACAGCCGTAACCGCTGATGGTAGAAACGTGGAATTTGGGCAGATGTTTACTTTCGTAATCTGGACATCCACTAAGAAGGGATTTTGAAAATTTTTAATTCTAAAGGGGTGAAATAGGGGTTGAAAGTTTGTATGAAAAAAAAATTAAATCGGCACCGATTCTTATAAAATTTGAAATTCAGACTTTTAAAAGTATTTAATTGAACACATGTTTCATGGTTTTCTAGAATTCTTCCCCTAAGGGTGCAAATAAGGGGTTGAAAGTTTGTATAGAAAAATCTTTAAAGCCCCACCGATTATTATAAAATTTGAAATTTAGACTCCTAAAAATATTTAATTGAACACGTGTTTCATGATTTTCTAGAATTTACCCCCTAAGGGTACAAATAAGGGGTTGAAAGTTTGTATGGAAAAATCATTAAATCGCCACCGATTTTTATAAAATTTGAAATTTAGACTCTTAAAAACATTTCATTGAACACATGTTTCGTGGTTTATTAAAATTCACCCCTAATTACGCAAGCGAAGCTGCGCGCGTCCGCTAGTTATTTAATAAAAGAAGCCAGTCGTGGCGGAGTATCTATTATTTAAAGATTAATATTTAAAATATAAACATTTGCCCGAGAAAAAATCGAACTCACAACCATGGTGTGCAAAGAACACTACAAAGCGTACACAGTATAAGCTCACATATTTGTAAGGACAAATTAATATTACATTTGTCATCATTATACGAATGCCGATGGCTGTAATTAATGAGATTTCCATAGCGTGGTTTGGTTATACGTTATTAGGATTTACTTGCTAAAGCGGTGGAAACAGGTTCATAAATAAACAATATTTTTATGGAAATATATGGTTCTATTATAGAAAAAAATGTAAAAATATGTCTATTGGGGTTCTTCCTGTAGACTTAGAATTATAAACGGTTTTTTTTATTACAATGAGTGAAAGGAAGTGGAGATTCAAGAAAGAAGCTAGCATGATCAAAGTCTCCTAGATATTTTAACTTAAACCTTTAACTAAAGAATATTAAATAAAACGCAGTAGCTTTTATTTCCGAGTTAAAACGGCGTTAAACTTTCAAAGTAACTTACTACTACGTGCTTTGTAATTTCCTCGCTTACAGTATTGAAGGAGAATTAACTTTTACTTGCTATTAAATTCTCTGTATTCGAACCTGTGTTCTTTGAAATAGAAATAAATATAAAGAGGCCATTGTGGCGGAGTGAGACGTCGTTTTAGTGAACGTGAATGTTATGGGTTCGACGTAACTCTCGAACACGAAATTCTCAACACTCTAAAGGTGTATCTTAACAATAGGTTCCCTCTGCTAACTCTGATATGCAGGAAAAAGCGGGTAACTACAATCTTTTACAGAGACTCAATTTTTCCTGGAAAAACATTCTTAGGTTTAAATAAAAAATGCTAATTTAGTCAGTATTATTTAAAACTCTTAAAAAGATTTTGGAAATTTTGAAAATTCAAATCTTTTCAAGAGACACGGCACTGACTGTTACCAACACATATTAACACGACAGTTGTTAACACGGCGTTTAGATACGACACGGTCTTGAAAATTGGGCGGAAAATTGGTGACGTAGTGGTTTAACACTATGTTCCCTCTTCCTACCCTGCTATATGCGGGGTACAGCGTGATGCAGGAAAAAAATATATTTGAAAATATAAAAAGGAACTGTTTTTCAGCAATTCATTATTGTCACCGGATATTGGACTAATCTTTTATACTTTCGTTTATTGGGCCTTCGTAAAATTAATCTCTAGCTTATACTCGTTTCGTTGAATCTGTCACGTTTTCAGGAGTCATTATTTTTTCTTATTATTTATTTTAGGATAAAACTGTGAAAATGCTTTGTTTTTTGATTGAATTGCCTTTTGAATTGAACTACCTACCTGCTCGCGGCTTTGCCTGCTTAAACTACATAATTATATAATTGTTCACTAAATTACTTTAGTGTTCTAATACTACTATCATTTCAAAAACCATATCCATGCATTGAAAATTATAGTTTCAAAGCGTGCGACTTCAAACACGACAGGTTGTGGGTTCGATTCTCACAACGAAAATTAACTATTAAATATTTTAATTTATTCGCTCTGGTACAGAGGCAAAGCGCGGCGTGTGTTCCAGCAATCAACATTCAATACTTCCAGAAATCGGCAAAAAGTGGGGAACGAAAGTGTCTTCATAGGAGCTGAGTCTCTTAACACTACGTTGCTAGATTCCCTCTGCCTACCCTGCTATATAAGCGATGAGAAGTTGACGAGCTTAAATTTAAGGGCGTCTGTACATTTGCATGAAATGAACTATGATTAGTAATAAGTTTGTAGTAGTTTAATAAATTTTCGTATCTTTTGGTTGCGTTGACTTTGAAACGTGATTTCATTTGTGCTCCAAGGTACTGTCTCAAGACAAATGGTTTTAACAGTTCCGTTGTTTACTTCTATAGTGCCTACGGAACCCTAAAAATTATTACTAGCGATTACATAGTAAATAGACGCTAAGGTCAGGTACGGAAGGTCAGACACTGACCGGAATCGAGGAAAGGTCACAAAAATACACAAAATCGGTATAAAGTAACCGTCAAAGGATATTGAGAGGTGCAATTAACCCCGTCTCATTGGATAGTCGCCGATGGGGCAGAAAACACCAACCCTTGTTAACGTCAGCCCTTAAATTCGGGTAATCTATGTATTGACAACTGGAGCGGTAGGATTTTTCAGGATGTTTTAGCTGAATGAATTATAGAATTGAATTTGGGTAAAGAATCTGTGCTAAGAATAAAGTCCTTTTGTAAGTTTAAAGTCGGTTTCGTGTTTCTGTATTTGTAATTTTTCGTGCATTGCGTGTTCTTTTGTTACCAGTACGAGGTATTTGGTGATAGAAGTCGATAGAGTCCAATCACCTTCTTTTCTTAACCAGTCCGGGGAATATTCCTCCAAATACATAATTATACATTAGTCTACTATCCCTTTCTTGCCTTCGAAATGGGAAAAAAATTGAATTGCTAATATTAATAGAAAGCATTGAGAAAATTTAAAAACGATTTCATGTTTATTATTTACGTTCGTAAAATATTCTTGAGTGGTTGTAAACACAAACAATAATTCATAAGTTCTTTTAGAAATAAATCGATTATTATACCGGTTATTTATTGTTTTTAAAATCTAACAAAATATGTGTATTTTTACTCTTTAAGGTTATACACAATAACTAACTTTTATCAGTTTTTTTTTTATTTCCTTTATACTAGAAACATCAATGACTCCTCACGCAATACCTTGAGAATTTAGTAGAAAGTGGGGAACGGAGTGTCTTAACTATATGTTCCCAGCTTCTCTCTGCCGACCCTGCTGTAGCTTGGATGCAGCATAAAGCAAAAAAACTGATAAAATTTATTTTTTACGTTTTTTTTTCCTATTGCCGCCCAAAGTCGAGGCAATGCATGTTATAGCAGAACTGAACGACGCATTTTCTCTTTATAAAGGCACGGAAAATAATTTGTTTTGGAAGTGGGAATGAAACTAACAACCGTCGCTGCACTACTGTGCCATAGTGGGTGTATATGTAGATTTCTCTTATTTGGAAACCTAAAATGTCGTGTCAAAGACAATGAAAACGAACAGATGTTTCAATTTCCACGTTAAAAAATAACGAAACCCTTTGAAATGAATGTTAGAGAAGAAAATATGACGAAAAAATGTTCCACTGTCTGTACCAAAGTCAAACGAAAACGTTCCACGACAAAAATATTATTGTATTTGGATATCCTAGTATAAGAGTACTTCTACTAGATTTTGGCTATTTAGTAAAATTTATTGTTTTTTTTTTGTTATTGTTCTTTTATCGTAACGCATGCATATTATTGAAATGTATTTAGGAAGAAATCATAAATTATTTCAGTATGGTTATATACACAAATGGATGCACTTAATAAATAGTATTTTTTATTTTCTTTGATCTTCTACAAAAATTGGTGTATGTAATGGAATAATGTTTAGTTATTTCACATATATCTATGAAGGTGGTAGATATTCGCGCAAGACAAACGTGGTTTTACCTGCGTACTTTTCCACCTCCACCACCTTCATAACCTTGTGTTCTTCACTGTTAGTCTCATTAAAATCCGTACAGCTCTTTGAGCGTTTAGTTAGGACAAACAATCCGACATTTTTTTAAAATAGATTTTTGTTTTGGTGTCGTATAAATAACTATATTATAGAGAAAAACACGATTATTTTGAATTCAGACTTTTCAATTTTAATTATATGTAAAATGGTGGATGTATTTATATTAATTTAATAATATGAAATTTATTTTAATATAGATATTACTTAACATATTATATTTCATTTATAATGAACAAGTAATATTAGCCAGCTTTACAATTATAATAATTAATAGGTAAATAATATCAAATAATACACTATGAGAGGCTGAATATGTATAGAACTGTTTATGTTAAAACTCTGTAATTATTTTAATAAGTATCTCCACGCCTTCTTCTGCTCACTGATCTTTATTTTTCTCATCTATTCTTAATTTTTATCTAAGGATGTCGTGCTCGTGGTAAGGCGCATAGTGAATGACTGTAAACGCTGTTGTGGGTTCGATTCACATTCAAGGGATTGACGAACGAATATGGCAAAAGTTTCCTATAATGTCAGGTCAAAGATAACTTTTCTACGATGACATTATTTGCCCAGTAAACGGTATTTAGCGCTATCTATAACTAGATAGATGTATGCAATCCATCGTAGTGTGAAAATGTTCGTAATGGCATTAAGGAGCGCGTCGAATCTGATCGCAATTCAATAATTGGGTTACCTGTTGATGTTGATAATTACGGCTTGCATCTAAAACTGAGTAAACGTTATATAAATATTAACTTAAAATTCTGATTTTTTTAAATAGTAAAATAGTAAAAGCCGCCATGGTGCAGCACCGTAATGCCTGATTGTAAACGCAATGGTTGTGGGCTCGATTCCCACTCAGGGGCTGTGACTTCGAGACTGTGTGTTGAGTGTCTGAACTCTACGTCGCGTTTTGCCTTGGTAAAGCTGGGAAATAAAAATATATTTTTCCCACAAGTGAATATGAAATCCACATTTTTTTTACGTTTAGATATGGACATTTCAATATGAATTTTAAGCTTCAACCAGTAAACCATATAAATAAAACGAGCCATCTGTTATAATTCTGCATATGAGAAAACATAAACATCCCCACAGTAACAAAGTTGAGGGAAATTTTAAACTTTTAGTTGATTTGCATAAAACAATGTTTTCCTGCCAGCTTAACCGATATAATTGTAAATATTGTATAATTTTGAAGGCTTCACTAAGCAAAGGAACAAACATAAGTATAACATAAAATTTGTTTTTTAATTTGATCTCTATCAGATATATTCAAATCAATTCAAATAAACTAATAATAATTTCCTACTATTACACAATATAGACTTACAATACGAATACATTGCACAAAGCCCAACAAACGGTGTCTGCAACAAAGTTTTAGAAACAAACGTAAAATTCGCAAACTTTTAATTAGAACTATCGACAATACCCCTACCAAGCTTTACAGCTGACTAGAGAACACGTAATGGAGTTTTGCAATACAATGAAATAGGCATTTACTAATTGAAAGAATATTTTTTTACGCTCGAAGCGCCATAAATAAAGAACTGAACTGATCTGAAGAATATTTTTTTATTTTATCGCCATGTTGTCCACTTGACGACAAAATTTACAGTAAACATTTCATAGGAGATAGAAACGGACGCACAAGGAAGTTTTGCTCTCACGATATTCCCTAAAATATATCAAAAGCAGAAAGTTCATGAGATACATCTTCTGGCTAGATATGTACGCCTGGTAAAACAAAAACCACAAAAGCTGCAATTACCAAAACTACAGAAATCTCGAATACCACACCATATAAAATCATAATGGAAGAAGAAAATGAATTAAATCAAACTCAACTCTGGTCAAATCTAGGATGTCAAGTTAATATCTTCTGTGAAATATACTCGTACATTTTATATGCAATAATTTTATTTACACTGAGGTGCTGAAATACGACTTCAATAATTGTAACTACAACTATTCTAATATAAGAAAAAAAGGTAAAAGCTGTTGCACTGATGAAAAATAATTTCAAGAGCAATTTACTGAAACAAAAAACCAAGGATTTGTTGGTATTTCTGTTCGATTATAAACTACTAGATATTGCTGCTTTGCTTTTCTAAAAATATTTATTTATTTGCTTCCTTCCTTCCTTTCCTTTCTTACCGAAGCAAGGAAATGAAAATAATTTATTACTTCAAGTCTCAAACTCTGAAGTTTTTGTAAAGGTAGACATAGCAAAATATTCTTACTATACCATCGATAGAAAACTACCAACACCAATTCTCATAGTAGAGTCCGTGGGAGATAGTTGTCAAGACAATGTTGCAGGCAACTGTTATACCCAACTGCATACACCTATGGTTAATAGGGGGAAGCTAAAGTGTTGAGCTGCATGTTAACTAAATATTAATTTCGTAGTAAACTCCACGTTCGTAAAGTTTCACGTATATATGTATATATCTATATGTAGTTTCTATTATATTATATTGTATGAAGTGAGAACGTTATTTTGTGAATATTGCATTTGTAATTTAATAAGATGCAATTTTTTTTCCATGCTTTTTCCGCATATAGGAAGTTAGGCAGAGTAAACCTAGTGTTAAGACACTCCGTTTACATCTTTCTGCCTGACTTTCCAGACATTGATATATTGATGTATTGCGAAAGAATTTGTTTGTCTGCTTGTACTAGTTAATAGAATTTATATAATAAAATTTAGTATTCTTTTATTAAATAGTATTTTCTTATTTTCAACTTCAAATATAATTAAACTAGCGGACGCTCGCAGCTCTGCTTGCTTAATTATGGTTGAATTCTAATAAACCACGAAACATGTTTTCAATGAAATATTTTTAAGGGTCTAAATTTAAAATTTTATAAAAATCGGTGGTGATTTAAAGATTTTTCCATACAAACTTTCCATCCCTTATTTGCACCCTCAGGGGGTGGATTCTAGAAAACCATGAAACACATATTCAATTAAATATTTTTAAGAATCTAAATTTCAAATTTTATAAAAATCAGTGGCGATTTAAGAATTTTTCCATACAAACTTTCAACCCCTTATTTGCACCCTTAGGGGGAGAATTCTAGAAAACGATTAAACACGTGTTCAATTAAATACTTTTAAAAATCTAAATTTCAAGTTTTATAAGAATCGGTGCCGATTTAATTTTTTTTCCATACAAACTTTCAACCCCTGTCTCACCCCTTTAGGGTTAAAATTTTACAAAATCCCTTCTTAGTGGATGTCCAGATTACAAAAGTAAACATCTGTCCAAATTTCACGTTTCTACGCACAGCGGTTACGGCTGTGCGTGCGTCTTACCTCAGTCAGTGAGGACAAGTCCTTTTATATATAACCTTTTATATATATAGACTAGCGGAGGCGCGCAGCTTCGCTTGCGTTTTTAAGGGTGAAATCTAATAACCCATGAAACATGTGTTTAATGAAATATTTTTAAGAGTCTAAATTTCAAATTTTATAAAAATCGGTGGCGATTTAAAGATTTTTCCATACAAACTTTCCACCCCTTATTTGCACCCTTAGGGGGTGAATTCTAGAAAACCATGAAACATATATTCAAATAAATATTTTTAAGAGTCTAAATATCAAATTCTATAAATATCGGAGGCGATTTAAATTTTTTTCCATACAAACTTTGAACCCCTATTTCACCCCTTTAGGGTTAACATTTTTCAAAATCCCTTCTTAGTGGATGTCCAGATTATGAAAGTAAACTTTTGTCCAAATTTAACGTTTCTACCATTAGCGGTTATGGCTGTGCGTGCGTCTTACCTCAGTCAGTGAGGACAAGTCCTTTTATATATATAGATTAAATATGCATATAAACATAAAAATCTATACGTAAATAATATTTTCAATCATATTTATTTTTTGTGCCAAATCGGCATTAAGCCATCCACCTAGCAAGAAAGAAACCTTCCATCTCCAACAACTTCCAGTGACTGAATCACTGTAACTCTTCTATTTTTTTCATAAATAAAAAGTCCAAGGACGTATATAAACAAAGGCATAACTCGATACGAGTTTTTTATATTACAATATATAAAAAGATGCCGTAAAAATGGGCCTTCCCAAGATGTTTTGTATTTTTCGGGTTCACGAGTGTAATAAGGAGGATTTCATGAATCATGAACTACTTTGATAAAGAAATATAAATGTAGGTTGTCTTATTTACTTAATTTAATGTGATCCATTTGTGCTAGGAGTATGGTCAGATTCATTTGAATAAAATATTTAATTTTGTAGCTTACCGCTTTATCCCGAATTTTTGATATATTGCAAGTTGAGTGGTAAAACTCAAAGCCGCGCTTTGTCTTGTTATCAGAGTGGGACTCGAACTCATAACCGCCGTTGGATTTGTGTTTGCTAATTAAATAAGTAAGTAAAACTTAAAAATATTGTGAATTATTGTCATTAAAAAATTGGATTTTTTATTTTATAGTCCCCGCAAATGAAGTTGCGGGCTATAACTCGTAAACGTGTATAATTTCAAATGCACCATTAAGTAATTAATATCTATTTAGTTCGAAAATTGCATAAATTTGTATGAAATTATTTCATTTAAATTATAGGTAAGTTTCACGTAATACGTGATAGAACTGAATTGTAAAAGTGAATTTAAAATATTTAATTTTTTTCATTGTTTGCTCAATTTTGATAGTATTTTTGAAGAATAGTGTTTTTTTTAGATTTCCACTGTACGAGTATGCTACAGGGCAGGCAGAGGGAACCTAGGAAATAAGTATTTCATTCCGCCGAGTGGGAATCAAACCCGCAACCTTTACGTTTACAATTGCACGCACGCCTGTGCCACTGCACCACGACGGCATTAAGAAATTATTTTGAAAATTTATGTTTCTTTGTATATAATATATATTACTGTTTATATCTATCATCTTTACTAATGCTATACTGAACTCTTAGTTATTGTTACTTATTTATAAAACGAAAAAAAAAGCTTGCAGAACTAGAAGAATAAAGTGTATTTATAAAAAACAATCACCGCTAACACGTTTACAGTTTTACTGTGAAAATGACGTCAATAATAATTTCTACAAAACTATTTAATAATTTAATTAAGCTTAATTTCACACAAGATGATTCTCACGTTCATATAGCATTATGAAAATGTTTCAAAGTTATTATAAATTAAATTACTGTCATTTGTTTTGGCCTAAATTATATCCCTTTGAACATTGACTAACAATTACATTACTATAGAAAATTATAATTGAGGCGATAGGGCGTAGTCACAAAGCATCTGAATGTAAACGCGAAGGTTATATGGTTCGATTCCCAGTCGGATAACTGAATTATTATCATTTTCTCAATCACGTGCTCACAAAGCTCGGCGTTTAGTTCTGTGGATACATAATGTCTCAAAAAATTGTTGGCAGATTGGGTACGAACTATGAAGTGTCTTATTATTAGGTTCCCTTTGCTTACCCTGCTATATTTGGGATTCAGCGTGAAGCAACGGTGGGAGACGCAACGCCCTTCTTTGCTTTGTTACCAGAGCATGATGAATACTCTTATCTCGTTTTTCCTATCAGGAAACGAAGACACAACCGTTGCGCTTACAGTCGTGCCCTCGTGACCCACCGTCACCTTAAGATTTACTTTTGAAAAAAAAAAACTACTTATCCAGAACAGCTTGGCAGCTGATAAACAGACTGACATTAATCGAATATTATTGCTAGGGCTTGCTGTAAGAGGACTTAAGACCTAAAAAAATATTTACTTTTAAATATCTTTATTACATTTAATTTTTTAAACGGATAATATTAAGCGATTAAATGCTTATTGAACGTGAATGTTTAATTTGTTCACACTATTATAAAAGCTATATAAATGCAGTCCATGCCACTATATTCATCCTCATTTCGTATCAGCAGAACTACAGAGAAAAACATGAAATCGTTCATACAAAAACTTTTCAATGTTCTAGAAGATCCAAATCAACCATTTGTGGGGAGGAATATTAAATTGTTGAAAATATTTGGGTTATTATTACCGGAGAATAACAAAAAGCTCAAATTCATATATTTAATTTTTCATGCATATGTACTAATGTTCATAGTAACCCAATGGATGGAACTTTTCACAAGTCGGTCCGAAATAATAATGATTTTGCGTAATGTTAAATATGCTATATTCGCTTCTGTGAACGTTACGAAAGTGAGTACGTGTATTTTATGGCAGAAAGATTGGAAGTTTATCCTCGATTTCATAACTAAAGTTGATGAGGAGAGAAGGACAACAAAGGACAAACTATCGAAATATATTCTCCAAAAATATACTTTTCAAAGCAAAGTTGTGACGTATTTATATTTTTATTTAACTTATTGTACTATAGCCATGATGATTATACAGCCGACGGTTCAATTCTCTCTGTCATCGTCATATAGAGAAAAATTGAAGAGTGGTAAAGAAAAACCTTTGGAAGTAGTGAATTCCTGGCTACCAGTCGACAAAAGAACGTCTTCAGGATATATTATTATGATTATTTGTCAAATGTTACCACTTATTTACTCTGGTGGTTGGATAACATCGTACGATACTAACGCAATCGCCGTTATGACTTTTGTTTGTTGTGAACTAGAATTGCTTCGAAGGGATTGTCAGATTTTATTTGGAACTATTAAAGAGCCGGCGTCAAACGAAGAGGCTAAAGCTAAATTAGCCAAATGCCATAAGCGACATAATGATTTGGTTATGTAATTACACAATTGTACTATACTATTCCTATTCCTATGCCATGATTTTAAGATTTGGTTACGCTAAATCTACTAAATATATATAAAAAGTAACCTCGAAATACTCCAATATTAGGACAGTAGTAATTTAAATATTTATCGTTAGTTTATATGAATTGTTCATATTTATACAAAAAATACCTTCTTGTAGATAGATGTAAGGACTTAAATTTAATTAATGAAAAAAAAAACGAATTTCAGGCAGTATTTTATATAACGCCTAAATAAAGCACTATTTTAGATAAAATTACTAATTTTAATACCTTTTCTTATCTTTTTCTCTGTCTATAAAAAATATAATTACAACATTTTTTTCATATTTTCGTTACCAGATTCGCTATCTTTCGCTATATTTTTCCAGATGCAGTCAACTATTCGATTCGTGCCTTTCATCAGTTATGTTAGTATACGTTGTTATTTGCTCATGTATGTTATGCGCGACTGCTTATCAGTTTATGGTAAGTATTTTAAATACATTTGAATAAACGAACTGTGGAATAGCCTACCCGTGGCAGTGTTTCCAGGTGGGTACGATATGGGTATCTTCAAAAAGGGCGTCTATCTCCACCTCAAAGGCCGCCAACGCACCTGTAGCTCCTCTGGTGTTGCACGAGGTCGTGGGCGGCGGTGATCACCATCAGGTGACACGAACGCTCGTTTGCCTTATCCTTTTTCCATTAAAAAAAAATTAAGCTCATACATTTCAACATGGCAGTTTTGAACGGAATCTCTTGTAAATAAGTCTAAGCGTTCTAGGTACGTGAGTTACAATAAGCGTGCCTCTATAAATGCGACCGTTTGTGGATTCGATTTCTACTTGTGGAAATGAAATAAGTATTTAATAATTGTGATTTCCTCGCTATGGTAACGAGGCAAAGCGTGGTGTTGAGTTCTGCCACTGAATATGCAATCCCTACAGAATTAGAAGTGATTTAACATTAGGTTCCCAGGTTCTCTCTGCCTACCCTGCTATGTGCGGGATATATTTAGAAGCTAAACATAGTAGTATTTTAATACGTTACAGATCGAAAACGAACCATTGCAAAAGATAATAACAGCTGTCTACTTAATTTTCGCTGTATCACAACTGTTTTTATATTGCTGGCACAGTAATGAAGCATATTATATTGTAAGTATTTTTAGGTCTTTCGTGGTGCAGGGCAAAAGCGTGTGACAGGTTGTAGGTTCGATCCCCACTCGAGGAAAAGAAATATTTGATATTTTAATATCTTAGCTTTGCTGTCGATGCAAAGGGCAGCATTGAGTGCTGCCACTCAACACACAATGCCTCCAGAATTAGGCGGAAAGTAAGGAGCAGAGTCATCAACACATACCTGTTCTCTAGGGTCCCCATACTTTTTGCGTGACCCCTTTTTCCTTCAATATCATCGATGTTGTGTTGTTTTGAAAAATATAAACATTGGCTTAATTACTCGTAAAACTTAAACCAGAGCGTTATTTCAAGTTTACAGTTGAAACCACACAAACTTGGGACTATTATTATATTTAAATCATTGGTATTTCACTGCTTTATATATATATAGGAAAAATGAGGCGTTAAATTCCGCCACACTACATACAATGTTGCTACGTTTATAGCCCCATTTTTGACTTTTATAAGATATATAATCAAAGAAGTTTTATATATTTCAGAGCAAAGATCTCATGTTAGGTCCTTATGAAAGTATGTGGTGGATGCGTAGTTTGTCCGAACAGAAGAATATCCATATTTTAACAAATCAACTGGATAAAATAATAGTATTCAGCGCTGGCCCGTTTAGCAGTATTACTGTTACAACTTTTATTAACGTGAGTTTGAATAAACTTGTCACGGAGTGTCTTAACACTAGGTTCCCTCTGCCTACCCTGCTGTGTGCGGGATACAGCGTGAAGCTGTTTAGTTTTTTAATAAATACTTGTAGTGTTAAGTTTTTAAGATACTCCGTTCCCATAATGACTTCCGTTGTCCACTTTCCGCCGAATTCTGAAGGTATTGCATATTGAGTGATGGAACTCTACGCTGCAAGTGACACATTTACTCTTAAATAGTAGGCAAATAGTAGGTCGTCGTGGCGGTGTGGAACAAAGCCTGACTGTAAACACAATGGTGGTGGATTCAATCCCCACTTGGGGGAATAAATAATTTTAATTTCCTCGCTCTGGTAACAAGGACCTGGGGAGGTTAACGAGCTTAATGTCAACACTTTCCGAGTTCATAGCTGCACTTTATAGCATAGCAGGAAAATGAAAATATTAAATATGTATTTCATTATATTAATTTCCCTTCTTAATTAAACTAAATTGACATTTATAATTAAAGTAAATATTTAAAATTATATAAATTATAATTGTGTATAATTTTCCAGATCTTGAAAGGAGCTTACAGTTATTACACTCTCTTAAGTCAATCCCAAGAAAATTAGTACGAAGAGGAAGTTCTTTTCAATTCTTACAAAGGCCTCTATCTATTTCAATATTTTTGTATTAAATATTAAATATTAAATATAAAGTACACTTTTTATGCACTATTATAATGTTTTGTGTAGATGTTCCTTGAAAATGAATAGTTTTATTTTAAAGAAATTATAGTAGTAGATCTCATAATCTGTGTTATTTTTAGAACGTTATAAACACATCCATAATTTTATAACGGTGTAGAACGCTAAAATTTGGCATAAAGGGTTATTGGGGAGTATAGGGGGAGTCCTCCTGCGAGTACTCAGGATTTCCCAAATTTTACACTGGAACGGAAAACTAGGTTGTGCGTTTTGTACCTACTTCACGCAAACGTGGTTGGGGGCTACAATAAGTTACTTATAACTATGTAACAAAGTTCTAACTTATATTAACACTCTAGACTGAAAGACAATTAATACTGGGTTCTCTCTGCCTATATTTGTTTTAGATCAGGTCGACATTGCAAAAAAAACACAACTCATAAACTCAGTATTAATGTAAGAGTTAAGGGTAGAATTAAAAATAAATACATAGTAAAGCTTTTATTACATATATTTTATCTAACATAAGCTATCTATAATGTTGATTAATGCTGTCTGTATATGTACTTATAAGTAGATAGTGCAAAAAAAATGCTTTTTATCGCATAGCAAGGTAGGCAGAGAGAACCTAGTGTTAAAACACTCATTGCGTGTTAAGTGGTGTAACTCATCGCCGGGCTTTGCCTTGTTCATTCTTCCAAGTGGGAGTCGAAACCTGAACGACGACGACGAAGTTTACCAAAATAAGCATTATGAACATTTGATATATTCTAGATATTCACTATAAAGCTTGCATTTGAATTACACTAAAAGCAATATTCTGTTGCTCTGTTCACACTTTAAATTAATCTTCCTCAGACTGACTCAACAGTGTATAGTAACTGTACGCTCCTTTCAAAATCTGAAATAAGTTTAAATTAATATTATTTATACAAGTATTTTGTAAAAAGCAAAATTATGTTATAAAATACTTAAATTAAATAAATTGTATTTTGTTCTTTTGATTAATTACGTCCGTACGTAATCTCCCAATCTCAATCTTCATATAGGCAGAGTAGACAGAGGGAACCTCATGTTAAGACCCACATTCCGCTCGATTTGAGGCATTATATGTTGAGCTGTGGAACTCAACGCCGTGCTTTATCGTCTTACCAAAGCGAAAAATATAAATAATTAATTTCTTCGCATTAGAATCATAAGTACGCTGCGATGATCTATTAAGCTTATTTGTATCTCTCTCGAAATGGGACGACTCGAAAATTGGGAACAGAATGTTAGCCTATTGTTACTCTCTCTGCCATACTATACTCGTATAAGGGATACAGCGTGAATCTAAAAAATATATTAACTTACGCTAATAAAAGTAGCAACAGTAATACTAGTGAAAGGGCCGGCGCTAAACACTATTTCTTTATTGAATTGATCTGTAAGGATACTTATATCTTTCTGCTCGGAGACACTACGTGTCCACCACATGCTTTCATATGGGCCTAGTGTTAAATCTTTACTCTGCGAAAAATACAGGAAGCTTATTATAGTAACTAGTTGTCGCCCGCAACTTTGTTTATGTGAGGTTTATGATATATAATTAAAAAAACGTTTTTCTCTTCTCTCTCCAATTACTTCTACACTCCCTATATGCGGAATTTCCATTTTAAACTTGCATTTTTAACTTATAAATATACATTAATAGAATAGATAGTACATCTAAATCAATTAATTTCATTTAATAATTAATTTTCACCAAGTATTAAGAAAAAGTACTTACGACGTAAAGCACTTCATTACTGTGCCAACAAAACATGAACAGTTGGGACACTCCAAATATAAGATATTCAGCGGTTATAAACTTTTGCATTGCGTTTGTTTCTACCTAAAAATTAATAAATATAAGAAATAACAGCTTTACGCTCTTTGCTTAAGTAACCAGGGAACCTAGTGGGTCCCATGGGTTTGATCCTCACTCGGAGAATTGATTATATTTAATCTATACCTTTCTCATTCTTCCGCTGAAGTAAACAGAGCGCGGAGATAAGTGCCGCATAATACTCAACGACTAGGGCAAAAAGTGGGGAACGAAGTGTCTTAACACTAGGGCACCTGGTGCCACAAGTAGTGCTTATCATAATATGATACGAGGAAGATGAGGAAAATTTCAGATTATACCGTCAATTGATAAGCAGTTGCACACAGCATAACGGAGCATACGATGACGTAAAGCAACATAATTGGTGAAAGACAAGAATCGAATAACTTGACGTATCTGGAACAGAATGAGAAAGGAATTATTGTATTTATACGTTTTTAAGTGTTGAGACTATTCTTTCCCATTAAGATATATCTGTTTTCACTTTTTCCGCAAAATTTAGATATATATAGACTATATATTTATTTATATCTTTAAGCTTTTTTTTTCTATCAAAAAATATGAAATCTTACGTTACCAAGTCCTTATGCCGTTTTTGGCATTTACTTAAATTTACTCTAGCCGTTTCTTCGTTCACAGGACTATTTGTTCCGAATAAAATCTGAGAATCTCTTCTTAATAATTCTAGTTCACCACGAAAGAAAACCATCGTGGATACTGCATTCGCATCAAATGCAACTATGTATATCAACGAGTAAATTGTTGCATATATTTGAAGCAGTAAGCTTAGTAAATAGACTATCAGATTATCTTTGTCAAATGGTACCCAAGTATTAGTAATTGGTATATATTTATCTAAATCATCCTCCAGCGACGAATACATTCGTAAACAGTATATTATTATTGGTTGAATCAAGACAAAAAATGCAGTAGCTGACGTCAAGGATATGTAAATATAAGTTACAATTTTACAATATTTTACCAATTTCTTGTAAATTTCAATTGATATGGGATCATCAGTTTTTAATCTATCCACATTTACTTCATTTACATATTGGATAATTGTTTCCCATCTTTTCTGCCATAGCATATAAGAAGACACTTTCGCTATAATCATTGTGCTCATCAAGACATACTTCAAATTTCTTAAAAATTTTACTATATTTGATATGTTTATAAACGTGTCGGTTGCTTGTGTTAATGCAAAGAAAACCATTAAAGATAATAATATTCCAGCCTTCACTCTTACAGCGGGTCTATATTCAGGCTGTTCTGATAATAGATATGACATTTTTAGTAATTTAACATTGCGCCCAATTAGTGGATAGTTGGAATCTTCCAACGCGGAGTGAATTTTTTTTAAAAGTGACGTCATTTTAATGTGAAGGAATATTAATTATGGTAACTTATAAGGAACCTACTTCACTTTTATACAGTCTATCATAATTATATACTTATAATTTATATGGATTATAGTGTTGTGAAAGTATTTGATAATACTAGTGACTTGCCCGTCTGCCAAAATAGTTCATCGCGTAGATATCGCGTGAAGACATCAAGCTGAATTTAATATTAAATATTCAAGTGCCTTGAAGCACAAAAAGCACAAGCACAAGCTTCTAAGTCAACGCAATCAAAAGATTTTTATGCTTCGATTTTGTTGCATTTTGTAAGAAATTCGCCGCGTGATTAAAACCTATAGGGTACATAGGTACGAACGAAATAAGAACTTACAATACAAATAAAGGAAACAATCTGATATGTGAAATTTAGTAGGTATTTCATAAAAAAATAGTCACAAACTTATGTTCGCACAAAATGAGTTTGTACTTCCTATTGACCTACTATCCTCAAATTAGTACGGAAGCCTCGGTGATCCAATCCGACTCGCACTTAACCAGTCTTTTTATATTTTTTTTGTAGTATTTAGTTTGAGTATAATTCTTTCTTATGTTACAAATTTACTTAAAAATAAATAAATATAAATAAATAAATATAGAAATCGAATGAAAATGCATTTCATTTCCCATCACCAAATACCTTTTACCTTTTGTAAGACATATTAATTAATATATATTTAATGTGATGCCAATTTATAATTACTTATATAATTACAGTAGCGCAATGTGAAATTTCGAATGAATTTCATATTCATTATAATACTTCAATTATAATAAGTATGTTGAAATTTATATAATTACAATGTTATGAATGTAATTATTTTTTTTTAAATTTATCTCTTTATTTTTCCGTTCCATCTATTTTGCACTTTCCGCTCAAAGTACAACTGTTGCGTTTACCTCTAAATTGTATGTACGTAAATTATATAATATGAAGGAAAAAAAATTCAGCTTCACGCTGTATCCCGCACATAGCAGGGTAGGCAGGGAACATCGTGTTAAGACACTCCGCACACTTCCGCCGAAGTTTGGAGGCACTGCGTGTTGACCCATAACCAGTCGATTTTACAGTCACACTTTGTGCGCCGCGACTGGCCTCAAAAAAAAAAGAGGCTAAGATTTTTTTATTTAAGCTTTTGAGCAGGATAGGCAAGGAGAACCTAGTGTTAAGACACTCTATTCCCGATTCAATTATCATCACACAGTTTGCGAGATTTATCTTTGAACTTCTATATACGTGGTGAATCATTAACGCTACACTGTATACAGATTCTAAATGTCTAACAGTTCGCTAGCTAGGTCGTCGTGCAGCGGCAAGGTGTCTGAATGTAAACGTTTCACATTAATTAAATTTCATACTTACTTCATCAAATCATTACATCGTTTATGACATTTAATCATTTGAAATCTAGCATTCTCCTCTGTGGCAGGAGCATCAACAGTACCAAATAAATTTTGGCAATCTATCCTGAGTAACTCGAATTCTCCACGAAAAAACACCATTATACAAACAGCACAGGTATCATAAGTGGCCATAATTATTCCTGCATGTATAGTTGTATATGCTTGATAAGAGAATTGTCCCAGATATACTATCAGGTTGTTCCTATCAAACGGCACCCAAGATGGGGCAATCAGTATATACTTCTCTGTATCATCAATTAAATCTTCTCGATAAACTGATTCTTCTTTAGCATAAGTTAGATAATATTCAGCAGCCGGATGAATTATAACCATAATAATTGTACAAACTGATAGATAACAGTAAAATTTTGTTATAAATTTGCAATGTTTAACTAAGTTCTTATTGATTTTGATTGATATTAAGTCTTCTGATTTATATCTCTCTAAATTAACTTCATTCACAAAATCTATTATGCTTATCCATTTTTTTTGCCAATACAAAAATGACGTTGCCTTCACCACTATCACCGAACTGAGCATTGAATATTTTATATTTCGTAACAATTTGAGGACATCAGTTCTAGTTATATATAATTCTATGTACTGAGTGATTACAAAAAACGCCGTCAAATAAAGGAATATTGTATGTTTTATATGAATTTTACCGTTTATCGGTAATAAACCTGACATCTTCAGTAAAGTCACATTTAGACCTAGTAGATGTTTTTGTTTTTCTAATGTGTTATTTTTATTTATATCTGATATCATTGTTATAATGTTGGGAAATCGTTAACAGGTATTGTGTTTACTTCAACACACTTGTATATATAAGCGTTATTTGCGAATAGTGATGTGAAAATAATCTTTTTACATCATATTGTTTAAATTATTTTCACTACACAAGGCCCACTCTAAGGTACTACTTGGAGTGGGTTAGAAAAATGTCTTGGTCATCCTACTGGATGTAGTGGTCATTGTGGCCTAAGATATTTTTTATATTATGTACAGATATTACAGTTTTTTTAATAAATAATCTGTAATATCTATAGATTATTTATTAAGTAACATGCTTCGAAAATTCGGTTCGGCAGAAAGTGAGGAACGGAGTGTATTAACACTAGGTTCTCTCTTCCTACCCTACTATAATCGAGATACAGTAAAAAAAAATGTAATGTGCATACTAAAATACTTAAAATAAAAGAAACCTTTTAAATATATCTATAATATATCCAATTTAAAACCTTTTCCCATCACCTAACAAAATTGATCTTTTCTGAAACATAATATTATTAAATTTATTATTCAATTCAATTTATTTTATAATTATCCAAATAATTACAGTCGGGTGTGAAATTTCAATCGAACTTGTTATTCAAATTATAACTTGTTTGTTTTATAAGTATATACAAATTATTCTATTATATTAGCTGTTAATAGAGAACTTAAGTAAAATACTTGGCTTAGCACGTGCAAATTTATAAATATTTTTAATAAGAGTCCTTAATGTGCATAGTCGCATAATTGTATACGTAAAGGGGAATGGATTTCGCCACCCAACATGTGATGCCTCGAAAATTCAACGGAAAGTGGGTACGGAGCGTACATTCGGTGTCTTGCAGTAAGACAATATCAATATAGTTTTTTAGCTTCACGCTATATCCCGCACTTCATATATTCGTAATTAGGGAAGTAGTATCAATTTCACATGCACACTCATAAATCTTAAATTTGCATTAAGTATGTGGGCCAAAAATGGATGACGTTCACCCAGTCGAAAGTTCAGAGGTAAAAAACAAAATAAAAAGTTTTTATTTTGTCTTTATATCTGCTTCCGCAGAATACGAGGTCAGCAAGAAAAAGAATATTTTTTTAGGCCAATTTCAAGATATTAATTTAAAAAAATATATTAAACAATTTTCAATATCTCTTTGATTAAAGTTACCATGTTAATGTTACAATTATAATATTCGTAGCTGCATCACAGCTTCGTTAAAATTCGTATTCACTTAACAAATTAAGTAACATTAAGCCATTTTAATTAAAATATCAGTACTTAAGTGTACATTTAACTGAATTAGTCTACTTTGACTAAGTTTACGTCTGTAAATATGAGACTTTGACATCTATTTATATAAGATCTACAATTTAGTATCTTCTGGGAATTTTAAACATGTTTGTATAAGTTTCACTCGCTTAGCTAATAAGCTGACATATTTACTATTTAAAATAGCTTATAAGCAAGTTAGCTAAACTTATTTGAGAGCGTATAAACAATAAATCAGTATCAAACAATAGTCTACCGATCCAAGTTGAAATATTCAAAAATACTTACTTCAACAATTTTACGTGTCTGTTGTGGCAATCTTTAAATTTTTCATAAAATCTTTTTCTGTCTTCAACCACATTTTCTGATCCGCAGATATTACTGCTATCAATTTTCAACATTTCCAATTCACCTTTGAAAAAAACCATAATTGCTATGGCATTCGTATCGAAAGAGGTGATCCAACCACCTCCATAAATGGCAGCGTAGCTTTGATACATGCAAGCAAAAATATGCCCAATCGGAGTATTTTTATCAAACGGCACCCAAGAACTGACAACTTGGGTATAATCTTCTTTACCATTTTTTATGTTATTTCTATAGTTTTCAGACAGAATATACTTGAAAATTGGTTGACTCGTGACAATTATTACCGTTGTATACATAAGAATCCAGTAAAAATAAGTAATTTTTCTACTGTAGCTGGTATAATTGTTGATAATTGTGTCCTTGACTTCTGAATCTCCTCTCTGAACCTTGTCAGCTTTATTAACATAATCGATTATATCTTTCCAATGTTTCTGCCGAACCAAAAAACTTGTCACCTTGCTCACACTAACAGTCGCCAAAATCGTTATTTTTAAATTAGTCAGTGTTAAATTCATGTCATATTTAACAAACCAAATTTCAGCATATTCGGTTGCTGTAAAAATAATTACTGTTAAATGTAAAAATATATAAAGAAATCTCTTAACAAAGTTTTCTGGTAGTAATAATCCCCAAAACTTTAGGGCGTTCAAATTAGGTCCTAAAAGAGGGAAGTCAGGATTTTCAAGTTTGCTAGAAATATATGATAACATGTTGTTGCTTTCCGCTAGTGATAGGAATTAAGTAATTAAATAGGCGTATTGTGGTTTTATATTCCGCAATAATTGCCTCGTTAATTATAGTGTTGTGCATTTGTAATCGAGTTAGTGTAGACAGGTTTTTTTTCTATCTTCATACTTTATTAAGAGTAACAGGGTAAGTAGCTAAAACGACTGCACTTTCGAGCAAACTTTGATACTTTGCGTCGAGTAAAAAAATATGTTTTTTATTCAAACTAATTTTAAGCGTTTACTTAAAAATATATTGGAAAAAACCAGATTTTTTCCAACACTAATCACTCTATATAGTAAGTGGGCAAGCGGGTAAAACTGAGAAAAGACAGTATAGTCGTAACTATTTATCTAGAGTGGAGGAGGTATTAAGCTGAAATTAATATTAAATATCGAAGTGTAAGTTTTGTTGGAGCATGAAAAAACTAAAATTACGGGGTAAATCAACGCAATCAAAAAAGGTAACTTTACCATATTAAGCATTATATCAAAAAAGCCATTTTGCTTAAAGGATAGAAATAAAAATAAAATTTTTAATGGAAACTATACCCTCTGTATGAGGTTAAATAATAATGTAGGCAACATGGTTATATTTTTAATGAGATGCAAATGGCTTTTTGCGAAAGCAAAATTTCGTGATTGCTCAATTTCACTTGAAATAGATACCTTTAGCGCATAAAATTTTCCAATTTGTTATATATTCCGCCCCTTAACACGCAGTGCCTCCTGAATTTGGTGGAAAGTGGGGAACAAAGTGCCTTAACACTAGGTTCCCTCTACCGTACCGCGTACTGTACGCGGGATACAGCGTGAAGCTTATTTATTTGATTTGTTATATATTTACTTATATCATTATATTTTTAACTCACTATGGTTTAGAAAGAATCTCTGGATAGGGTTCTTTATTCTTATCTGCTCATCCTATAAATTATTTAAATTATGTAAAAATATTTAATTTTTTTTACTCTTTTCTTTCTTAACGCTGTGCTTTATCTAACCAGAGAGAGGAAATTAAAATAATTTAATACCTCTATGGCGATCTAAAAATAAAAATTATATATAAGAAAATATCTATCGATATTAAAAACGCACCTCCCTTCGCAGTAATTTTCAGGTTTAAATTTTTAAAACATTCCTCTTATTATAATATTGAAGCGTGTAATTAAAATATGCGTGATAATTATATGTTTCATTTTTAATATTGTGGCTTATATTGTTATGTATAACGTGTGTTATGACACGTAATGTCTATTAACAGCAAGGAAAGGTAATAGTGACATTTTACCACAAGTATTGTTTTCTGTGGACTGTTTTAAACGCCAAATCTCAGGAAATATGTGTTCAAATTGAAAAAAATCATGTCATAGTTCAATTTATTGAAGAAGGCTTTAGGCTATAATACTTCACTTTTGTCATTAAACTTTTAGAGGGTATCAGTCGGAGGAGTTACGTTGACCACATGTAATGTGTCATGTGTCATCTAATGGCTATTGTAGATTTGAGCACAAGGGTATAGCAAAAAGCTAAAAAAACGAATAACTCCTTTATTAATAAATATTTTATAAAGATTGGGAACACAGAACCCGCGCATGCTTTCTTTCTTTTGTTTATGGAGGCAATACGTGTTGGGTGGCGGAAGCGAATCTCGTACTTTACCTCGTAACCAAAGCGAAGAAATGGATATAAGAAATGGAATTATTTTACTCCCCGAGTAAGAATTGAACCTTCAACTCTCGCGATTAAAACCACTCAGAGGATACTGCGCCACCACGGCCTCAATAGAGAAGAAGAATTATGTAGTTTATTAATGTTACGTGATGAACGTTATATTCCATGAATTCTATACAATTTAGTTTCGTAGAACTCGTGCCTGACATGTAAATTAATCGAAACAGACGTTAACCAAAAGTAGATTAATTGACATTACGAAGCCATTTCAATTTGTCCATTAACATACGAATAAAGGAAGGGAATAAAGGGAGCTGTGCCCGTACACTGCTTCTGACTCATCAATAGTGGGTTGGATTCCTATTTGGATATTTCTTTCATTTCTTCGCTGTGGTAATAAGTAACTGGAAAAATAGGATGGGAGTGTCTAAGCACTAGGTTCTCCCTGTCTACCCTACTATATGCGTGATTTAGCGTCAAGCTAAAAATAACCGGTTGATTCTGAGTCAGACTCGCCAATCGAGGCTTATGTACTAATTTCAGGATTGTAGGTACGAAAACTACAGCTTACAAAATTTGACAAACTTATGTATTTATTGCTATGAAATAAACCACAAATATAAGTTTACTACATATACAAGCTTACTACTATAAATATTTTGTTTAGTAAATTCTCATTTCGTGCCAAATTTTAACCACCTGTAATAATTATTCATGTTCTTAGCTGCAAGTCCACGAGACCCGGCTTTGATTACGCAGTTTATTTCATACAAAATGCAGCAAAACGATGAGTAATTGCTCGTATCTTTTGATTGTATTTACTAAGAAGTTTTATTTTTCTATGATTGTAGAATATTTAATATTAATTTTAGTTTGAGTCCATGTGATCTCGAAATAAATGGTCTTTTAGCTTTTGAGGTACGAATTCTAAAAAAGAATAGTATCAAATCTCTTAACATAATATTTGTTATTCTTCAGTTAAAAAACAAAAAAGGTATGAAAATAAGAAACATTAAACAAAAAACAATTCAAAGGGAGTTTATGAATGAAATAATTTCAGATAGATAATTCAGATTACAGTAGTCCAAGTTCTTGACTTCGTTACTTGGCTATACTCCAACGGAAGTTTGCGACCAAATTTGTTGTTGAATAATATTAAACTCTATATAATTTAATTGTAGAGTTGAATTTTGTTTAAATTATTTCCTTTTGTATTTTTCTTAAGTTAATTTGTTTCATTTGTATCGAGTGTAAGTACACCTGTAATTTATTTTAATTAAAGCTTATATAAATATCTTGAATAGTTATTAATGATTGTAATACATTTGTTAATAATAATGTATGTTCCTATTTTATTTTCGCATTATCCATATTTTACATACCAAAAACTTATGCCAGCAAAAGCCATAACTTTGTATTTCTGCTTACTACCTAATTTATGTAAGAAAATGTGAAAAACTCCACCAAATAGATTTGAACTATCTGCTATCATTATTCTACAAAGCTGAAAAAATTTAATGATGATTAAACACTCTAACCTACGGAACTATTGGTTCGAATAGCAAAAAATCAGTTCATGTTTAGCAGTCCATTTACGAGATATTCAGCTAATATTCTATCTATATCACTTTAATGGATTTTGTGTAGGAAGCGTTGTGGTCAAAGATACCTCCTGCACTTAGAATGTGTCACGAGTCATGTCATCTTAGTAATTCCGTTTGACAACGTGGGCGAAGCTGTATGTAAGAGCTAGTTATAATAAAAAAGTAATTAAAAGTTTCAAACTTAAAATACTAAAACATATTTAAATTTAAAAATGTATGAACAAATAAAATTTGACGTCTAAATTGGCCTGTCAACGTCATGTACACGAATAATAAATGGGTATATTACTTCTTTTTGATCAAATACAATTTTCTATGAAACGGAATTGATGTTAACATGTCAACGTATGTAGATACTTCTACAAATATGTTTTTGATAAAAATAATTTCTATTTCTAAATAAATCTTATTTAATTATAGTTATAATTTTGACTAAATAATTTTTATTACTCCTACTATGGTAATAATGGTCCTAATAAATATAAAATATAGTTTAAAAAAACCGTTTGAGGCCCTCATGGCGCAGCGGCACAAGGGTGTGACTGCAACGCGACGGTTTTGGATTCGATCCCGAGTCGAGGAAGTGAAATATTTATTTACTTTTATATTTACATTTCTTTGCTCTGGTGTCGAGGCAAAGCACGCCGTTGAGTTCTGCCACTCAACTGCTACGATCTGCCATCTGCCAGAACTGCCATCATCACATTACTAATTCTTGATACCATAATATTGTATTCACAGTCACATAAGCTATTACGAGGATATCATTATTACAGGTGGTTAAGATTCAGATTCTTATATTTCATTACATAGTTTGTTACAGTTCGATCTAATAAAAGCGTGTCAATAACACCAGGTTTCGCCAATTCTTCTTTAGTAGGTCTAGGGATATAAAAAATAGTCTCATTCTTGTAGACAATATTAAAAATAATTTATCTTTTATTTATTCTAGTAAAAAAGCACCTTGGTTCTTCCCAATACATAGATTACCCGAATTTAAGGGCTGACGTTAACAAGGGTTGGTGTTTTCTGCCCCATCGGCGACTATCCAATGAGACGGGGTTAATTGCACCTCTCAATATCCTTTGACGGTTACTTTATACCGATTTTGTGTATTTTTGTTCCCTTTTCCTCGGTTCCGGTCAGATTTGACCTTTAGTAGTTTAAGTAAAAGTTACGATTAAGGATATAATCCTTGCGTTAAGTACGTATTTAAGTATGTTGTTCTCATAGTAATCGTTTGTTGAACATTTTTTTTTGCATGTTAGGTAGATGGAACCTAGTGTTAGAAGACTCCCTTCCCCACTTCCTTTCCAATTTTTGAGACAATGCTTGTTCAGTGACGGAACTAAATCAGGGCGAGGAAATGGAAACAATTTATTCCTACGAGTGGGAATCGAATACACCATCGTTGTTTTACAGTCATACATTCTGTTGCTGCGACATGACGGCCTGAAACGTTTAAGTTTTCATTTTCAGAATTGGGGATCGAACCCACAACCATCTGGGAGACGCTGTCAACAAAGTATTAGGACAGTCTGTTCTCCGTTTAGCCTTATTTTAGGACATTGTGTATTGACTGGCGGAATACAACGCCGCGCTTTTGTTTTGTTGCCAGAGCAAAGAAGAGAGAGAATAGAAGAGAATTGAACCCACATCCATCGATTTTTTTAGTCAGTCGTTATTCCACTGCGCTACTACGGCCCCTATAAATATATTCAAAAGCAAAAGTTGATCATTCTTTTTGTTTTGTGAGCTTAGATTGAGATTTGTTCTCAGTATAATATCAAAACTTAAGGGTTACAATCAGAAGTTGTGCGCCATTTTACTGACATCCATCAAAGAGAATCGTGAGGAAACTTTCTATGATTTGGATTTCTTTGTTGAAATATTAGAAGGAATATTTTTTTAGAAAACATATAAAAAGTAATTTAGCGGAATTCGAATACGCACCTCTTGGAAACCGTACGAAGCGGTCTGATCATTAACCATATTCTCATTATCAATGTTAAAACTCTTATATGTTTGTTACAATTTATTTATATTGTTAGTATCGTAGGGCTATAATGGCTTAGGATTATAATTTGGCAAGAAGGAAAGCTATTTAGTAAATATATATATATTTTAAGTATTATAAATTTAACATGTAATATTTGAATTCGCGTGTCGTGAATGCGAAGAGCGCGAGTTCAAATCCCGCTACATTCAAATTATTTTCAGTCACTCAACATGCCATGTTTTGAAATCCAATAGAAAATAAGAAATCTTTTGTAAATCCTTACTTACATTCCACAAGAGATCTATCTACATGCCAAATTTTAACCTTTTACCCTTAGCAGTTTCGGTGTACGTTATCTGTCCGTTACTAAGTAAAAAAGGAATTTTAAAATTATTTAGGCCAGTCGTGGCGCTGGGGCACAAAGTGTGACAGTAAACTGGTTCGATCCTAGTATTCTGAGGAACTGTTCTGGTACCTGCCGCTGAATTTTCTAATCGCACAGTACTTTACAACCTCAAATACTAACGTCGACGTCGAACCAACTCAAATTCCTTCCACGCGCTACGCAACTGTGGGATGGCCTATATGTGGCAGCGTTTCCAGGTCGATACCACATGGGTCCCTTCAAAAAGTGCGTCTACCTCCACTATAAATAAAGGCCAGCGACACACCTGTAGCTCCACTGGTGTTAAACGAGGTCGTAGGTGGTGGTGATCACTCACCATTAGATGACTCGTACGCTCGTTTGCATTGTTTTCTCCATTTAAAAAACCAGAAAAAACTGGATATTTCATTTTACATCTGAAAGTCCACATGAGCAAAGTTGCGAGAGAAGTTTATGCTGTTAGTTTTATGTAATTTAAAGACGCATTACATATCTATTCTATATAATTAAGTGAAGTACTACTTAAGTGTACGTTAATTACGTCATTGTACTCAAAAGGCGACATAAAGTCCTTGGCATCAAGATTAATGTTTAAATAAGAAGCTTGTAGAAGTAGCTTAATCTACATGTTATATGTATGTTATGTACAAAACATAGTTTTAAGAAATTCTCTTGTTTCATCTTGAATAGTGAAGTAGGGGCACAAGCGTGTGACTGTGAGCGTGACAGGTTTTGGATTCGATTACCACTTGAGGAAATTAAAATTTAATATTTTCATTTCCTCGCTCTGGTAGCGTGGCGTTGAGTTCTACCACTCAATAGGCAATGTCTCCAGAATTTGACAAAAAGTGGGAAACGGAGTGTCTTAACAACAGGTTCCCTCTGCCTTCCCTGCTGTGTGCGTTATACAGTGTGAAGCTGATCTGATTTATTTTATTTAATTGAGAAAAAATCAATTGAAGTTGAATTGTATGACACATGAATCATTCGACGTACGTTACACTGAGACGATTAACGTAATGAATACAGACTTCCTCGATAAATGGACTATCCAATATAAAAACATTTTTTCAATTTTAACTAATAGTTTCTGAGATAAGTGCTTTCAACCAAACAAATTCACATATAATTATTATTTATCTGTGTATAATAATTATGTCTTTAAAAAGAAAAAAAAAGGGATTTTCAATATCACCAAAGGTCACAGACCTAAGAAAAACCTAGGAAAACTCTTTTATAATATATTTTTACAAAGGCTTTCAAAAAAGATCTAGATTCTAGATCCCTTTGGTACAGTGTTGAATTATTCATCCTCTCGCACTAACCCATGCTGAAATTCAAAAAAGCCTTGAAAAACTTCGTAAATTATATGCTGAATTAATTAAATAATCAGAGAGCTGTGAAGTATGAAATAGTGGATATGTTATTTAAATATTTAGATTTTTTTCTTACAACGTAGTAGTCTCTCCTGACACATTCTGTTGACAGACGAACAGACAGACAAATAGTGGAATCGCTGTAGGGTACAAGCCGCCCTCCAACCAGGTGGACCGATGACCTCAAGAAGACAGGGGGAACCCGCTGGATTCAAAGGGCGCAGGACTGGACGGAGTGGCGAGCATTGGGGGAGGCTTATGTCCAGCAGTGGACTCTAAAGGGCTGATGGATGGATGAATAATAGGGTTCCGTTTTACCGTTTGGGTACGAACCCCTAAAAAAGCCTAGCATAAATTACAACCTACTCATAATCCAAATGCGGCCTCTGGGAGTTGATAAAAAAATACCGACACGTAATCGCGTATCATAAAAATTCATATCGCAAGTTGGTATGTGTGATGCCACTTGAATTAATGCTTTTAAAGATTCTCTCGCATGTGCACTTTAAGATTAAAATAATATAAACGTTATATAACCCAGTAAAAGTGGCTGGAATTTTTTAATATTATATTTTTAGTATATGACGCCAGTCGTGGCGCAGGGGTACGAGCGTGCGACTGGTTGTGGGTTAGGTTGGGTTCGATTCCCATTCGAGTAAACGAAAAATTTAATATTTTCATTTCCTCGCTCCGGTAACGGAGAAAAGCGTTTCGTTGAGTTCCGCCACTCAACACGCAATGCCTTCAAAATTCGGCTGAAAGTGGGGAACGGAAGTGTATTTATAGGAACGCAGTCTCTTCACACTAGGTTCCAAGATCCCCTTTGATGATTTTGAAATAGCAATTTTTTTTGCTAACTTTTAATGTAAGAAAACTAAGTAGCGTCTAACACAAAATATTAAAATTAAAATAAACGCGAAACATTCCTCAAAATAATTGACACAAGCGTGTCGTTTTTTACAAACATGTTTAAATTTGAAAAATTGTTACAAATCGTATGAATAGCTGTACTATTTTAATTGTTCAATTATAAAATTCTTCTTGAAAATATAAAAAGTTATTTTATTTTATTTATTTTATTTATATTATAGTTGTTATTTTATTTATATTATAAAACTTTATGTCCCTAATATTTCAGATAGTGATGAAATCGGTACCTAAGTTCCTGAATCTGTTCTTCGGAGAAGTTTTACGAGACGAGTAATTGGCGACACGGGACCTATATTTGAATGTAATTAACTAATAAATTATTTCTTGTGTTATTATATTCAAAAATGAATAAAATTTAACAAATCTCTTCTTTTCCTTAGAGAGATTTTAATATACGGCATATTTTCATTGTATAAACCGAGTTCCTTGACGTTACTATGAGTGAAAAAGAAATGATAAAGAAAACCCATTAAGCCTACCGCTCACTATTTTCGAGGTTTTGCTTACTGCAGCAGGAAAATGCAGCGGGGATCGAACCCAAAGTCATAGCAAAAGAAAGAACGACCCACTATGCTAAAACAGCTTCTAAATTTCAACAATTCTTTGCAAAATATGTATGTAATGCTATCAAAAATGATAAACATTAGACATATAAAATATTTTAATAGCAAATTGCATTATTAGCATTTCAATTGTTATAGTGCTAAAACAAAGCCACAGTGAATATTTATGAGATTTCATATTAATCAAAACAGTGTAAATTGTATACCACATTCATTATAGACTAGTGTATTCATGTTAGGACAAAACTATGTAAAATAAACATTGTTTTATTGTGTGTATTTGTATTTTTAGCTTTAATTTGTATTATATATTAAACTAGCGACCAACACGCGGCTTCGTCCGTTTAAACTTAATATTATATTACAGCCATAGTATAGAACGAAAGCACGAAACACACAACAGATTCTTTCCCTTTTTTAACTTCACTCCATTCTTTTTGGTCGTAACGTGTTGTTCCCGCTGTATCCCGTACGTAGCAGTATATGCAGAGGGAACTTAGTGCTTAACCTAGTATTAAGATACAACGAGACACTTACGTTCTCCACTTTACGCTGAATTGCGGAGGCTTTGCGTGTTGAGTTATGGAACTCAACGCTGTGCTTTGTATTGCTACAATAGAGCTTATATTCTGATGTTGAATATAAGATAATAATAAAATTTTATATAAAATTAAATATTATTTCAACTAGTAGAACTAAGTAACAACGGCCTATTAACAAGCAATTTTCACTAATTCACCACAATTCACACTTTCAAGTTGGAAACTAAAACGCAACTAAGTCGGACTTTGCAAACTTAAATGCATGCACTAGATCTCCCTTACATTTCACACTAGTTACAGTTTAAATGAACGTTTAATATTATATTAGTTTGTATGTTGACAGCATCTTGGACACATGTGATGGTTGTGGGTTCGATTCCCACTTCGGGGAATTAATTATTTTCATTTTCGTCAGTCAGTAAAAGCACCGTGTTGAGTTCAGGCTCTCAACACACAATATCTCGAAAGTAGGCGGACAACACAGACGGAAATAGAGAGAGATTGTTAATAATAGGTTCCCTCTTCCTAACGTGTTGAGCGGAAAAATGCGTCAAGTTGTGTTTTTTGGTGTCTATTGAGAGGTCGACCCCCACTTAAGAAAGAAGTATTTACATTTCTCCGCTCTAACGAGCGCAGCGTTTTCATTAAATGACTTCAATCCTGGTGGAAAACGGAGAATGGAGTATCTTATTATTCCTGATTACCCTAATGTGCGAAAAAAGATAAAGCTCTTATATCTTTACTAAGTTAAAATACTTATTATCTACTTCAACTCAAGAAACTTCAACTTCACCAACAAATATTCGCCATTCGTAGAATGAAATGGCTATTTGTGGACCTCTTCTTTGATTGAAGTCCTTACGGACCTAAAAGGCTCTTGAAAATACATTTCCGTTCTACAGTTTCAAATGAAAATGCGGACAAACAAAATTTCCACCGGAAATTGGGTAAATGAACAAACATTTTCCCCTTTTAATACATCATCAAGATAAGTTGACGTATTTGCTGAAACAGAACACTCAGTTATGATTTGGAAATAGAATAGTGAGTTTTTCTTTTCTATTTCTCATGTGTCTCTCTCTGTTTTGTATTATTTTGTTGCTTCACGCTGTATCACGCATATAGCAGGATAGGTAGAGGGAACCTAAGATACGTAACTCAACACAGCAACCCTAAAACCACCACTTGCCACCTTAAAAAGTAATCTTCAAACAATCAATATTCCTGAAAAGTTCTCAACCCCATAATGAAGTTGAATCCTAAAGAAATGTTTTGTTACTTCTTTTGATTGAGCCGTTTTCTTTCACTGTAATTTGCTGATTGTTAAAATGAAATTGGCTCGTTTTTTCGTTATTTATGGTGGCCATTATGAAAAAGTTCTTTTTATCTTTTGTCGCGTTGTGGTAATTACGTCATATGTTTTTATCGAGCTACGTCAAAATTCTTGTAAGCTTATTTCTCTAATTCTTTTTTATACAATAAATTGACGAGGTGATATAAGTTTTAAAAAAATGTTACGTCGACATCCTTTCTCAACATATCTCTAAAATGCACAAATAGTAGAGAGCGGAGTATTGTACCACTGTGTTGCTTTTTCTATATAAAATTATAAACAGTTCAAAATTATAAATGAAATTGTAGCCAATGCAGCTTCTGATTGTTAATACGATAGTTGTGGGTTCGATTCCCAAATCGATATAAATTATTTTCTTTACTCGCCCTGGTTATCACCAGTTGAGATCCGCGACTCAACAGAAAATGCCTCTAATCCGGAAGGATAGTATAGAACAGAGTGCCTTAACACTAGATTCAGACTGCCTATTCCGTTGTACGGGACTAATATGTCTACTAATATTATAAATTAATTTTTAACAAAAGCAAAAACCGACTTCTAACAACGAACTAAAATGTGAAAAATAATTATATAAAGATTTTATAATTTTGAAGTCGGTGTCAAGCTAATGCTACAACACCTTTACTATAATATCTAATTACTAAGCCTGTTTGTTTTACTTGGCACCGACTTCAAAATTATAAAATCTTTATATAATTATTTTTCACTTTTTAGTTCGTTGTTAGAAGTCGGTTTTTGTTTTTGTTAAAAATTAATTTTTACTTAATTTGACGTTGAAAATGCAAAGCCAGAATAACACTGAAGAATTAAAATTTCAACAAATATTTATTACACTACTCTACTACTACTCGTACTCACTGGTCACTAGCGTTTCCTACCGCCTGTCCTTGCTCAGAGTCATTAAAATAAAACGTTTTGATTGCTTCCGAATAGCAAGATGTGTATTTTGTTGTAATATATTATTATATATATATAGTTTTTTAAAGGGACTAATGAGCAATGGCTATTATGCTTAATTTTTAGAAATCCTTTAAATTTGTGAAAATTGTCCAACATGTGGGTTCCAAACTCGGTTTTGAATATGTTTTTTTATAATAGTACTTTTCTTTCCTAGTTGTGGAATAGCAGTTTGCGTATTGACAATAGCTGCTAAGTACATCACTTTTTTATTAAAAATTAATTTTTAACAAAAACAAAAACCGACTTCTAACAACGAACTAAAAAGTGAAAAATAATTTTACAAAGATTTTATAATTTTGAAGTCGGTGTCAAGCTAATGCTAATCCCTTACTACAATATCTAATTACTAAGCCTGTTTGTTCTACTGAGCACCGACTTCAAAATCAAATTTATTTTACGATTTTAAGTGATGGGTAGATCTTAATAGCAATATGGTTTCACCAAAGGTAAGTCCACTACGGATGCGGGTGCTGCACTCCTAAAGCACATTTATGACGCATGGGAGAAGTCACAAAATGCAATTGGAGTGTTTTGTGACTTATCCAAAGCCTTTGATTGCGTAGACCATGTAACTCTGTTATTAAAATTGAAACATTATGGTATACAGGATACTGCCCTTGACCTTATTGCCTCATATCTTAACCAAAGAATCCAGAAGGTTAGTATAAATAATGTAAAATCATCTGGATCTCCTCTAAAGATGGGCGTTCCACAAGGATCCATTCTTGGTCCCCTTTTATTTCTTCTTTACATTAACGATCTACCTTTTTATGTGAAGAACCTATGTGATATTGTACTTTTCGCGGATGATACCTCTTTAATATTTAAGGTTGACAGAAATAAAATATACTATGACGATGTGAATAGCGCATTATCGCATATTCTTCGTTGGTTTGATGTTAATAATCTAATGTTAAATGCTAAAAAAACTAAATGTATTGAGTTTGCTTTACAAAATGTTAAAAAAAATAATTTCAGTCTACTAAATAAAGGAGAAACTCTCAATTTGTCGGAATCAGCTATTTTCTTAGGTGTTACTATAGATTCCAAACTCCAGTGGAACGCTCATCTGGAAGAACTTGCGGATAAACTCAGCTCTGCCGCGTTTGCAATTAAAAAAGTAAGACAAATGACGGACGTTGACACTGCCCGACTAGTCTACTATAGCTATTTCCATAGTATTTTATCTTATGGAATGCTGCTATGGGGCAGTGCTTCAGACATAAATTCAATATTTATCCTCCAAAAAAGAGCCGTGAGATATATTTATAAACTAAGAGCGCGAGATTCTCTGCGAGATGTTTTCAAAGATGCAGGTATTCTTACAGTTGCTTCCCAATTTATATACTATAATATTCTCTTTGTCCGACAAAATATACATTGTCATAGTAAACATAGTGACAATCATACGAAACAGAAACAAGAAATAAAGATAAGATTGTTACTCCAAGTTTTCGCCTCCAAAAAGTTAATAAATCTTTTATGGGTCTGAGCATACGTGTATATAATAAAATTCCACAGTGTATTCTAGATTTGCCACTTCCAAAATTTAAAATATCAGTAAAAAAAATTCTAACAAGTAAAGCTTATTACACTGTTCAAGAATACTTAGAGGACAAACATGTATGGAATTAATGTCTATTGAATGTAATGCAGGATAGCTGCCAACTAATGTAATTGATTGTACCATTGATTTTGAAAAGAGCAACTGTTGAGTTTCTTGCCGGCTCTTCTCAGCAGAACTACCTTCCGAACCGGTGGTAGCTTTTTGTTCATATGTTGATTCGACGATTCAAAAGTGCTTATTATAAGTTTATTTGAATAAAGAATATTTTGAATTTGAATTTGAATTTGAATTTAATATGATGCTTCTTGAACGAGTGGTGATGGTGGTGGTAGTGGTTGTCAACGAGTGGTTGTGGTTGTCCCATGTAAAACTTCATTTAATTAGGTATTATTTTTGAGCAAAGTAACATTTTGGTATATTGACAAGAACATACATAAAAAGTATTCGGGCGAATTAGGAATCTCCCTTTTTTGAAGTTGGTTGAAAAAAATGAGAACATTCTCTTTTTTGAGGTTGGTTGAAAAGAAATGTAACGATCAGGAATCTCACTTCTGACATCGAGTTAAAAAGTTTTTGCTTGTAACTATTACAGTATAATCAATTTAAACAAACTTTCTCAATTTTCACCGGATTCCATAATCGGAACCTAGCCAAACTTTCACCAAATTATCCTTGAAGTGTATCCTTTCAAATAAAAAAAGAATCATCAAAATCAATTTGCGCGACATTAAGTTATTCGTCTATTTGTCGCGTACATACCTAATGCAAATTTAAGACTTATGTGATTTTCTCATGGATACCATTGTCAGACATGGACCAAAAAAAAATGGGACCATTCGGGAAGCTTCACCTTTCAAATAAAAAAAAAAATATCAAAATCGGTTCACCCAGTCAAAAGTAATGAGGTAACAAACATAAAAAAAAAAAAAAACAGTCGAATTGATAACCTCCTTTTCTTACAGAAGTCGGTTAATAAAACAGGTTAGCACCACCCATTCATTGCACCTGTAGTTACAGTTACTTCGGGCACTTAAAATGTGTCATGGTGTCATAGTGTCATAATGGTGTCATAACTCTTAGTTATTTCCATAAAATGACCATAGTATTTGTATAATTTGGTGATATTATAACAATAAGTTTAAGCGTGTAAAGTAGAGTTTGGGTCGCTAGTTTTAGATAAAACAAGATTCCCACTATACCATAACGATATTCGTCCCTAATGTCGGCCTAATGATGCACTGTCCAACTGGAGTACATGTAACGCTATATATATACCAAGGCGTTTTGTGGTTAATGAGATTTTACTGTAGTTTAGCCATGGTTTCTTACAATCATGTATTTTAAAAAAAACTGGTCAAGTGTAAGTTGGACTCGCCCGCCAAGGGTTCAGTTCTGGATTGTAGATCAACAGGAAATAGTAAGTTATAAAAATTGACAAACTTAAGTTTGCAAATTTTTTTATGAAGTGAACTACGAATATAAGTTTGTAATTATTTTTTTAGCTTCAGGTTATCCTGCATATAGCAGGGTAGGCAGTGGGAGCCTGGGAACCTAGTCACTCCGTTCCTATTAAGGCATTTCCGTTCCTTAGTTTCCGTCGAATTCTCGAGATTGATTGCCGGAACTCAACGCTGCGTTTTACCTCCTTACAAGAGCGAAGAAATGAAAATATAAAATATTACATTCGAATCGAACCCATGGCACTAGCGTTTACAATCACACCCATGTGCCCGCCTCTACGTATTATATAAATTACAATATATTATAAGAAACGTATTTCCCACATGGTACTCGATAGTACGGTCACGTGCAAAATCGTTATATTCCGCAATGAGAGGTCTCAGGAGTATCAAAACTTATGGTGACTTCAAGTTCTATTAGTTGTCGTATAAGGTGATAATGGACGTAATGAGAATAGCTGGATGTTATCTCTTTTAGTATAGCAACATATGTATTTTTGCCTCTATAATTACAGTTATTTTTTTTCTTATATTTCTCTCTCTTTCTCTCTCTCTTTTAGCTTCAGTTAGCTACTCGCATAGCAGAGTAGGCAGAAGGAATCTGGGAAGGGTCTTGACACTAAAATAGGTAACGGGTATTTAGGTATTTTTTATTTTTCGAAGATATTACGTGTTGGATGGCGAACTCAAAGCCTCAAAACTTAAAAGAAACAGAAATTAAAATATTAAATATTTCATTTCCCATGGCCCGATAGGAAATCGAAACCCACTAGAGAAAATGAAATATTTGACATTTCCATTACTTCGGTGTGGTGTCGAGAGAAGAGCGCGGCCTTAAGTTCTGCCACTAAACACGCAATCCCTCCAAAAATCTGCGGAAAGTGGGGAGCGGATTATTTTAACACTAGGCTCCTACCGCCTAACCTGCTACACGCAAGATACAGCGTGAATCTATATTTAGTATTTACAATCCTATCCTATCCTATATCTTATAAAACAAAGTCGCTTTTCGTGTCTGTCTGAACTTTCTAACTCTTCTTCTTCTAAATCACCCAACGGATTTAGATACTGTTATCACCATTAGGTCGAGTATTTCTCAGGGAAGGTTTATATATAGTTAATTATTTGTACATTTTTATGTAAATTAACATAAATACGATAAATGTGTATAAAGTCCTACCCGTTGAGACACTTTCGCGCATGCGCTGCTTTAATGGTAAGTACTATATGAAAATAATGTTCTGGAGTATTGTTCCTCTTAATAAGATCTACAATAAAGTCCGCGAGAGCTTATTCGTATCTTTTAAGAATAACGTGTAGTGATCATATTTCTGTATAAAATTGTAATTTCAATATATTTTTTATTGTAAGGGATATTTTTCCATAATGGTATTAATCCTTATCCTTTAAAATACTTTATTAATTTTCTACGTTAAACGAAGATAAAATGTGCTTTTTACACTATTTCGAAATTGGAAATAGTTTTAGAGAAAAACGCATTTAATTGTTAACACATCACGCCGTTCACACATCAGCTGTATTTCCTCAAGTTTCACTTATCCCTTACTCTCAGCATATAAATAAGTATATTAGTTACGTTGGCCATTTAATGTAGATCAAAACTGTCCTTTACTGTTTTTCATTTTAATAAGTACTTTAGAAGTTGTTACAATATCAAAAAATCCTTGCTGCGAAACGGCTTATACAAGCGCGTCCGCCGCGCCCGCCTGCCTTACACACATCGGTGGTTCAGTGGTAGAATGCTCGCCTGCCACGCGGGCGGCCCGGGTTCGATTCCCGGCCGATGCATTCTATTTAATTTTCCTCACCGGCAGCCACGTAGTGCTTGCTTTTCATCAGGGACTGAATACCCTCTTCAGCATTAACCACAAGCTCGAAAAAAAAAAGCCGCCTGCCTTTATAGCAACGAAGATTTAGATGCGTTTGCACGTATTGGATAATTCGAGTTGAATGTATTATTTCAGCGCGATATATTTGGTTTCATATTTTTTATAGTAGTTATTAGGTTTTTGTTTATAATTTCTTCCGTTTAAAAATTGTCATTTAACTATCTAAAAATAGTCATTTAAATATATTTTAATAAGTACTTGAAAAGATTAGTAGCACAGATTTAAAATTA
>JAEBDU010013161.1:76953-99831 GCA_016802625.1 Heliconius numata
TAATCCAGTAGTAAAAGCGGGCGAAGCCGCAAGAGGGTCGCTAGTATCTATATAAGTTACTTATAATTATATTCTTTAAAATATTTAAAAGTAATCTGTATTCACGTATTGTATATAAATTCAATATAATTTAGCTAAATATCTTAGCCGAGGGCGAGGCTTGAAAGGCAAATGAAATCCTTCTGTCTCGTACAATTAAGCACGATTGCGGTCAAGGTCCTTACTTTGTTATTGTAATAGGATGGCATTAGCCAGGCTTAGGCCTAACTTTAGGTTATACCTTAGGAGCATTGTTTGAATTGTTTTATATGGTACCCTTATATTTATTATAGCTTGCTTATGTTTTTTTATCAAAAGTGCTTATATTAGTCTATATGAATCAAGAATATTTTGAATTTGAATTATGTATGTGTATATATATGTATATTACTATATTTATTTAAAATTTTCAGCGCTATATAATTACAAAAATCTTTTTTCGTATCATACCAACTTTCTAACCATACTTTGCTCTCGATCGTTTAAGGCGAGCTCTCTACGGTGAAGTTTACCTTCACGAACTAAAGATCCATCTCCAAGTTTTACTTTACATGCTTCTACTGAAGTTGTTGGGAGTTAATATTTTTTTAGATATTGAGAATTCCTTTTTATCTTTTTAATACATTTTTCACGTCAGCTTGTAGAGTTGGTAGAAAAAACTTAATATTAAATAGTTTCTCGATATTTTTGTTGTGTTTTTATTGAAGGAGGTTGTGGCTCAGTGACACAACGGCACAGATCTGATTGTAAACATGAATGTTTTGAGTTAGATTCCTACACGGGGGAGTGAACTATTTTCATTTCCTCGCTCTGGTGACAAGACAAGGCGGAGACTTGATTTCCGCCACAACAACACAATGCCTTGAATAGGAACTACAACACAACAATGTCTTGAATAAGAACTAGGAGTTTCGTGGGCAGTGTGCTGGAGCCGGAGTATTTTAGTATTAAGTTCCCTTTCCCTACCCTGCCATTTTTGGGATACAACAAGTGTTTAAAATAATCAAATAGATCTATTCCTGTAAACGTATATTAACCCTTTAACTGCATAGTTAACTATAGATACATACCTATATTACACTATAAAATATATATAATACACCAAATTAATATAATCTTTTTATATCTTATATCACATAAATATAGTCTTGAAAAACATACATTACTACGTGACTGAAAATGCTTACCTAATCCCCTAAGAAGTGAAGTTTACCATGTAGGTACATACATATATAGTAAACTTCAGTCTTCTGTAGTTTTTGTTGTCTGCATTTATAGCGCTACTTTTAGTATAATAGGCATAAACATCTTGCTCTTGAATAAATCTATCTTTAAATGAAAATGTTATTAAAATCTATTTCGTACTTATTTATTTAGAAAATGTATAAAAAGTAAACGCCTACGATGCGAATTTTGAACCACCGCCTCTTAGAGCCTGTTTCTAAATATTAAATAACACTTTAAAAATATCACAAATATCTATTACGTAGTTTTAACGATTTATGCGCACATTGGTCAAAATGTTTTTATTCTATGTTAAAATGAAATAAAAAACATCTTTGTTTATTTGAGACATTTAAATGTATTTACGGCTGTGGTTATTATTATAAATAATAGGTTCATTTCTAGATACTTTTAGTAATAAAATGTTATATTACTACTATACTTAACGACTCATATAGTCATTGTAGACGGAACATAGTAGTAGTGTGAGTAATAGTTAGTAGTAGTAGTTGTTGTATTGTTGTATTCTTGTATTGCATTGTCTGCAGTCTTCCCGGTATCTTATACGAGTATATAAGCCGAGCATAATTAATAAGGACTAATAAACGAAGCTTGGAACAAGACTGTCTGTTGTTGTTTCAGACATGATTAATTTTTATATATATATATCTATATTAATATGTTAAAACTTAAGAGTTTGTTTATTAGAACGCTAAAATCTCTAGAACTAAACTATCTTGGTAGTGAAATGCTATGCTTAGTTAAAATTCCTTTAATAACCTTATCAGGACGTATAAGAAATAATAAAAATACGATGACCGGGATTGTAAATATGCAAAACTACGTAATTTTTTTTCAGCTTAACGCCTAGTCGAACATAGCAGACTAGGTATACTTAGTGTCAAGACACTCCGTCCACTCTCAATTCAAAATATTGCGTCTTCGCTTTCATATTTTACTTTAAGGTTGCAAACTGTCTATATACCTAATCTGGTAGACAAAGCGCGACGTTGAGTTCCGCCCCTCATTATAAATTTCTCGAAAATTACGTACCCATTACGCAACTTCTTAACCCCAGGTTCCCTCTGACTAATCAAGTATATGAAAGATACAGCGAGAAGCAGCTTTTTATTCTTTTAAAGACTAAACAACTCAACATTTTTACCGTTTAGCCGATAAACCTCGAGAGACATTCATCATGAACTTGGCTTAAACTGCAAAATATCGAACGTGTCCCGATTCCGAATGTGCGGTCTTCAGTTTAGTATCGGAAGTATGATATATGACACTTGAACTGGAACACGATTGGATAATCGGTCGATTTTACTTTTGACCTAAAATTGAACTAAATGTGATGAATTTCCTTTAAAAGTTAATTAAATCGAATGAAATGGTCACCCTGTTAACAAGACAAAGTTCGGCTTTAAATTCCGCCACTTAATACGTAATGTCTTGAAACGGAGTGTTCTTACACTACGTTCCATCCTACCCTGCTCTATGTAAAATACAGCGTGGAGCTTTAAGAAGGATATAAAAGCATAACACACTATCTAACGAAATCGGTTAATTTTTTCCACGCAACAGAAATTCCCGTTCCGCTCCAAGCTGTTAAGGTCAATCAGATATCAGAAAACTTCGCAAGGAAATGTGCCAATAAATTCAAAACTTTACGTTTGCCCCTTAATTTTTGTACAATCTTTCTGTCCGACCTTTTTCCGGTGATTGGAAATAAAACAGATTTTAATCGTAATTGAAGGTATTATGAAAACCTTTGTCGAAACCTTTTGTCGAGAATTCCACCATTCTTGGAACTGATAATTTCTTTGATATATTCTCGATGGAGAAAAAGGTATCGCTTGATTGTAATTTGTGTCTTTTGTTATATAACGTCTAGAAGATTCTGGTTCTTATAAATTCTTCTGGTTCTTATAAATTGTTTCTATATACATTTTCATTTTATTAATAATGCCATTGTAGAGAAGCAAAACAGTATCTAACTGTAAATGCAGTGGATGTGGGTTTGATTTCTGTTCGGGAAAATTAATATTTTTCATATTCTTGGCCTCTCCACTGTAGATATAGTGTTATATCACGTATTTATAGATTTTTGTAACATTTTAAAGACATTTATTACTCCGAGGTGAAGCTCGATGTAACATTATGTAAAAAACAGCTTTTCACATTTTCCTGCATAACTTAGTAGCTACCGACTAGAATAGAACACAGTGTTAAGACATTCCGTTCACTCAATTTTTCAAGGCATTGCGTCTTAATTGCTGGAACTAAACACCGTGCTTTATGTATTAGAGCGGTACAATAAAATTAATTTAGATTTGATGATAATACTTAATAAGATTTCTATCTTTATTCAAATTAAGATAAGCAAATTTATTATTTTCAAAATATTAAACTAATTGTATATCTCAATTTATAAAGTACTTGCTAATTAGGGCTTGAAAATTCAAGTAAAACCAATTTGAAGTTTCTAATAAAATTACTGTTTTGAAAGCAGAAAGATAAATGTTTCATTAAAAACACAGTCAACATTGCATAGATTATAATTAATTATTGAAAACGGCATCTCAAGTTGAATCTCAGAGTTGAGAGAGGTCTATATGTAAATACGGGGCTTTTTGTCCCCTACGTGGTGTCCATGAAAAGTGAAAGATAAAGTTTATTAACAGTATATATGAAAAATTATAAAATTTTAACGGTTTTGAACCCGCGCCTCTCGTAAACCAACCAATGGTTCTGGCTTCTAAGCAATACGCTCTTATCAAGCTATGTCAAATTTTTATATACTTGTAACATCCTAATTACGATAGTCCCAAAAAATAATTAAATTTAGAAAGAGAAGAGAAAGATTTTTGAGAAAGATTAGATTTTCTTTAATAAGGTTAATAAAGTAAATAAAAAAACATAATATATTTACTTGAAATTATGTAAATTATCAAAGTAATTTTACGAAATTTAAATGAAGTTGATGGTATTACACATCCTGACGCTTCGAAAACTTAGCGCAAAGCGTCTAAATTACTTCAGCCAGATAATGCGAGCTAGGACGACGAGCTTATGTCGACGCTAATTTAGAACAAAAGGATGATATACGTTAATCATTTCTAATTCCAGGCCAGTCGTGGCGCAGGGCCATAAGTATGTTGCTGTAAACTGGTTGTGAGTTCGATTCCCACTCGAGAAAATCAAATATTTCTTCAAATTTATTTATAGCTCTTGTTAAGTAGCGGGACTCAAAGCCGCACTTTGCCTTGTCACCAGAGCGAAGAAATGAAGATATTAAATATTTAATTCCTTCGAGTGGGAATCCAACCCAAAACGGTTGCGTTTCTAACGCCACATTTGACTAATTAAGAATTTGCAGTACAAATAAAGGTAAAAATATGAAAAATTAAAATTATAGAAAACATTATCCCAAATTAAATTCAAGCCTATAGTAATCGCATATACAAGCAAACATCTAATAATTCCGCCTTTTCACCACTTTTTTATTCAGAATAATTTAATTTTCAAAGAATTACAGACTGAAGAGAAATGAATCCATACATAAAAACACAATGAAAAAATAATATTAAACTCTCGTTAAATTCAATATACCGGACGTTAGAGGCAATTTTGCAATGACGATAAAACCAAATGTTCATAAAATAATATTGGATGACTCATGAAATAGGCCTTATCTGTTATACTATAAAAATTACTTTACAACTCTAGAAGTTAACTTACAAGGTAAATGTGTTGTCATAATTGATATTTGGATATAGAAAACGTAGTGATAGGTCACTTTGTTCTTAGAACTTTATTGGAATTTATAGTGGGATTTAATTCCACTTCAAAAAAAGACCCACTGGTTTTTTTGAGGCATTAACTACTGAACCGATGTGTAATTTCTTATTTTGAATAAAATTATTAACTTTGAATTTAATTACTTCAAATTTAGTGCATGAGTGTACATATATCTAAGTAAGCGATAAATTGCATGTACATATGGACGCTTGCAGGATTGAATTTGCATGTAAATGAATTTAGTATTTAGTAAATTGGTAGAAAAATATATGTTCTTAAATGTATCTCAAATACAAAAATGTATGCAATTAGTCCGTTAATAGCTATTAAAAAATTTTAAATACTAAAAATCTCATTTAAAATAGTTTTGTTAGAAAGTCTTTACAAACGTTGAGGCCATCATCATCAGCCTCATTGCATCATTCAGTGCAATAATGGTGGACTATAAAGTGATAATAGAGGTTCCCCACTCCGGGGAATCCATTATTTTCATTTTCCCGTTCCGGTAAAAATATGGCGTTAAATTTCGCCATTTAGTACAAAATATTCGAATCTAACGAAAAATAGAGAAAGCAGTGTCTTAACACTAGATTCTCTGCGTCTACTCTGCTATAATATGTGAAATACAGCGTGAAGCTTTACAGAGCATAAATTATAGGTATTCCTTTTGTTACTACCCCCAACATGTAACATGTATGTGACTTTATCTCGAGTACACAACAATAAGTGAATGTAAATATTTTCTTTTTATTCTTGTTTGTAAGCATTTTCCTTTTACCTAATTTCATGGAGTTCTCTTAATAAAGGAATAATATTAGATGAGGCATTTGTGCGTCTTCATCATTTCAGTCGTTTTGCCATGTTTTGGTAAACAGTTTATTTTTTATATTTATTAGGCTAGTGAAAGGTTCATAAATATAAAAAAATATCACATGATGATGTAGGCAGAGAGAAACTAGTGTTAAGACACTCAATTCTCAACGCGAATGAACGACGGAACTCAACGCCGCGTTTTGTTTTATTACCAGAAAATAAAACATTCTTTCGGGACGAAATCGAACCTACAAGCGTCGTACAACCGTTGTGCCGGTGCACCACAACGGTTTTAATAATATGTATGTATATAATAGAATAAACTGAACTAAGACTGGTTAGCTCTTTAGTTTTATGAAAAGAAAAAAACAAAGCGTAGATACAAATTCAAATATAAAATTACAAATGAAAAAAATCTAGCGTAGAAACTTTGTCTTTTGACTGTATTCACGATTTTAGTTCATTTTCAAATATAACTTCACATTTAAAAAAATAAAATATGCACAGTTTTTAATTTGTTACGTTCATATTAACATAGCAATGTTGCCATTTTTTAAACGACAACATATAAAAGTGTTCTAGAAATTTTATTTGATACATCAAAAGAATTCCTTATTTTATTTATTAATGCATATTCTTACACTCGTATAACTGTGTACTAATTAAGTTTGAAAACGATTCTAGGTAAAGGGAACCGGATATGAAGGCACTACAAAAGGTAAATAACTTAACTAAACTAAATATATAGAAAACTACACCAAATAGAGTGTAAAATAACGAATTAGTTAAATTTTAACTGAACTAGTTAAGGTTAACTGCTACACACTCGTAGATCCGCGACCGCAAACAGTAATTCGCAAGTTTTAACTGGTTGTGCGGAACCGCAATGTAATTTAACCGCTTTTGCTCATACGTTTTGTATGTGTGAACTGAATAGATGATAATAATTAACGTCTTTTTAGTACAGCTAGTTAGATACGTGTATTTACGTGTGGCCAGTTCACAAGTGTGCGACTGGTTACGGGTTCAAATCCTCCCTCGTAACGAGGTAAAGCGTGGCGTAGAGTTTTACCACTCAACACGCAATGTAATCCAAAATTCGGTGGAAAGTGGGACGGGAAGTGTCTTAATGGGAAAGGAGTACTTAACACTAGTTTCCCAGGTTCCCTCTGTCTACCCTGCTATGTGCAAGATACAACGTGAAGATAAAAAATGTTGGCTTGTTTATTTACCGAGGAATTGGTTATCGCTATCACGCTAATTGTGATGTAATGTATAATCTTTTATGCGTGAAAAAGAGTGAAGAAAAGATGGAAAAGAAAAGAAATTATCACAAAAGCATCTACCAGACTATATATCAGTAAAATTACTTTTATTTCAATTTTACTCGTACATAAGTGTTAGCATGGGACCCGTTATTCATATAAAATATTTTTCGTTATTATTAAAGTATGTGTGTACATGTATAAAATAATATAAGAAATATTGAGACCAATTTTCGAAATTAATTTTTTCAACAAAAAAAAATATCATTTCGATTACAGTACGTATGTAATATTTCATAGAATACTTTCACCCATTTTTTAATAAACTGATGTATATTTTTTATCATCTTTTCATTTTAAACTTTTGAAATGTAAAATACTTTTTTAATTGAAAGTTTTTATAATAGTCATCGAACCTAAATCCATTACGGCGATTCCAATTCAATATGGAGCAATCATATGGCAATTTAACTACAAGGACTGTAGTATACTATATTATACTATACTCGTAAGTAATAGCTGTAGGGTCAATTACTTAATTAGCAGCTTCAAGCTATCATTAGCTATTTCAGATATAGCAAGGTAGTCAGAGGGAACATAGTGTTAGGACTCTCCGTTACCCAATTTCCCACTTGTGAAAATGAAAAGTTCTAACACTCAACACGTAATCTTTCGAAAAGTCGACGTAAAGTGGGGAAATGAGTATTTAACACTACGTTTTCTCAGTTTACCCTGTTATATGTTAGGGATACGTAAAGCTACATGAAGACGTTAAGGTTCTTTTTATATATAATTTTAGACTGTTATGGCACAGTGGGACAGCGCCTTACTGTTAATTTTCACTCGAGGAAATGAGATATTTAAACTAATATGAAAATAATTTTCTTTGGCAACGAGGCAATGCAATGTTGAGTTCCGCCACTCACTCTGCCTACCCTGATATGTGCGGACAACATTTTCGGTTATTTTTTTTATTTCCGGCTCTGGTATACGAACACGCCACTGAAAACTGAATGACTCGAAAGTAACCAATCCTTATTATATAATCTACTAAGCGGAAAAAGCTTAGAAGTTTTAAAAAATAACAAGAAATATATACGAATAAATATTAAGGATTAGTATTATTATTATATATGTACATATAGTAGGTACGTATGTGTTTATATGTAAGTCAAAGTTGGTATAGCAAGTTTATTATGCCACCCTTCCTATTTCTTATACATCTCACTTTATGATACGTAATACATATTCAGCTGTGGTTTAGGCTATAAACACACTTGGTAGAAACTCAAAAAATAATAGTCTAATCCAAATATTGAAATAAGAAATAACTTAATATTGCGTGAGCCATATTGATCATAGTAGTACGCATAATATTAATTTAAGTTTATATTTCCATTTCATCGCTCTGGTGTCGAGGTGAAGAGCGGTGTTGATTTCCGCTACTCAACCCGCAATGTCAACAGAACTCGGTGGGAAAAGGAAAACGGTATGTCTTAACACTAAGTTCCTTTTATCCTGCTGTGTGCGGGATACAGCGTGAAACTAAAAAAGGATGGATTAACAAAGCGACTTCACGCTTTCCCTAGCCTAGCAAGTTAGGCAAAGAGAATCTGGTGTCTAGACATTCTATTCCCCACTCTCTCCCTGAATTCGAGACATTGCTAGTTGTTGTTACCCACCCACTCGAGTCCAATCCAAGCCTTACGTTTACGATGGTCTCTATGATATTGTATGAGAGAATTTAAAAACCTTGTGAAAATAAACCAAATAATAAAACTAAAATTTATATATTTTTCGGTCACTCTAAACATATGTGACAAGATCCTTATAACCTTCAACTTAGGAGCTTATAAATGACTGTTTGTTGTACAGTATTTGGGTCAAAGCTCTACAGCATCAGCAAAAAGCTAAGATATCTCTATAAATATATATATTTATGAGAAATGAATTAAATTAATTAGTATGTAGTAATGCATTTTGGCGCAGATAGAAAGTCTCATCGTCTGCGTTAATTTGATTTTTAGTTGGGGAACTTCAGGGGCCAGCTACCAAGAAGGTCAAGACCAGTCCAGGTCGACAGCAATAAAGCCAATTCGAAAAAAAGAAGAAAAGTCAATTGAGGCAGTTACTAGTAGGCATCGGCCCTTATGGGAAGGAAAGTCGTGTGAATTATTGTTACATACCACTTATTGCAATTACATAGAATCTCTTTCCGAATAATTTAGAAACATATAGACAATATATGTTTTTTGTCTTGTTTTTTAAAAATAAACACTTCTGATTTCTAACAATAGACAATTGTTTTTGTTTGATATTAGAAAAAAAAAATTTCTAAACCTAACCCCTTACTAACTTAACCTACGACTTCATCCGACAAAGATTGGGTGATCTTTCTCCTTGTTATTTTTGGACACATCAAAAATATTTTATCCGTTTTTGTGGACGAAAGGAGTGTAAAAAAGAAATAAAAAAATCGGCATTCTAACTCTAAGCTCTCCTCTCTATACATGTATCGTTTATATAAGGACCAGGACCAGTTGACATCCAGGTCACGTAATGCTCTTGTACAGAAGAGAGCTGAGCATAAATCAGGGAGACGCATTTGGCAGGGATGCATGTTTTGCATTTTGTATGTTGATCGAAAATTCTACTCTTGTTACAATATCATATTAGGATAATGTATAGGAAGTTGTTAGATATTTAAAAATATAGATATATTCATTTTGATTTTGGAAGTTATTTTACGGGTTTTTAATGTGTAAACCCTATATGTATAATTGTGATAGAGTAAGCAGAGAATCTAGTATTAAAACACTCCTTTTCTCACTTTTCACAATTTTTTTGAGACATTGCAGTATCTTTAGTGTGAGAAGTCAACGCTACGCTTTGCCTTGTTATCAGAGCAAAGAAATGAGAATATGAAAATAATTTATTCCCGCTAATTGAAATGGTACTCTGAGCCATCATATTTATAGTCAAACATCTCCCTCCATTAAATACCTCCTAAATGAATATTAATATTATAAAGAAACAAATTCTTCCTCTTTTCTGAATTGAAGAATTTGATCGTTGAAATGATAAAGAGAATACTTGACATTGTAACTAAAAGACAGCTATTCTAAATCTTTAATCAATATTTCTTGTAAGAACTTTGAATATTCTAATTAGGTACATTAAATATTAAAATAAAAACTAGAGTCGCTTTTCAAAATCATATTCCCTAAGACTACGAAATATAAATTAGTAGAAATAAATTATGTCTAATATCTTTTGAAGTATCTTAAAGCAAAAAAAAATGAAGGCGTCGTAGCGCAGCGGCAATGTAAACGCGACGGTTGTGTGTTCGATTCTCACTCAGGAAATCAATTATTTTCAATACCTCGTTGGGAACAGAGTGTCTTAATAATTCTTATTTTAGGTTCTTTTTGCCTAATCTGCTTTGTATAAACATACGTGAACATATAAAAACGTGAACATATAAAAAATATAAGCACACATAAATTTGTTTGTGTCTAATGTATTTTAGCTTTTGGTGATGTAATAATTATGATCTATAGAGAATTCCTAAAAGACTTTTGTGTTATGAAAGATTGAGAGCAGGGTTAAGTTACGCAGCACAACGTGCAATATTTAAAAAAGTGAAAAATTGAGAACGGAGCGTAGACTAGCCTTTGTCAGCTTTCCCTGCTATACGTGAAATAAGGGTGAAGTAACTTTTTTTAGTTTAGAACTGTAGGCAGAGAGAACCTGGAATCTTAGTGTTAAGGCACTCCGTTCCCAACTTACTCGGTACTCAACGTCACGCTTTGTTTGTCTCGTTATCAGAGCGAGGAAATAAAAAGTCGTCCCTGAGTGAGAATCGAACCCACAACCGTCGCGCGTACAGTCGACCACGCCAACTACGGTATCGTAGACAAGTTTATTTCTGACCATACATGATAATCACGCAATTATAATCCACTAATAGCCTCAATGTTGTATATTTGACGCGCCCTTTCCCCATTTGCGTGTCTCATACCATTTTTAACTTTAGTAGCCTAATTCTAATTTATGCATATACTAGTGGACCCGAATGCGGCTACGCCCGGTTGAACTATACGAATATTTATTAAATATCTTATATATGAAATTATTTTCAGTTTTCAATCGAGAGATGCGTTAAGCAAGCTCATTTTTGGTGACGTTTTCTAACAGCAAACTTTGCAAATCGTTGCTTAGCAACGATTTCTTAGCGACGGTTGTTATTAACATGGCAGAATAAATTGTATGTCAAATTAATAAGTATTTTAATATATTGGTATATATCGATAATATTATAAATATAAGAAAAAAAGTAACTTATGTTCATCCCGAGACCCTCAAGTATCTCTATATGAGTATTTTATCACAATTAAATTAGCGGTTTGGCCCTGATTGCGTAAAAGACAGACAGACAGAGTTACTTTCGAATTTATAATATAGGTATGGATATTAATAATTTTGCTATATATATACGAATTTATGTAACGCTTTTTCCCTCTAACTGCGGCTTGGCCAGCGTGGTTAAGTAAATGTTTAACCATATGGTTAAATGTTTATTTAACCACGCGAATAAATATTTATTGAACCATGTTTTATTAATCATCATTGAAGAAACATTGGGACGTTTAACCTCATGTCATATAGCCTATAACCTTCCTCGATAAAAGGGAAATCTAATACAAAAATGTTTTTTCAATTCGAACCAATAGTTCCCGAGTGTTTATTTTCTACCAAATGCGTTGTATGAAGTCCGCTTAGTATGACGTGATGTCATCTCATAATCTTCTCTTTCTACTCAAATTATATTTCTTTTTTTAGTAGATTCTTTGAAAATATCCAAAATCAATTAATATTGTTATTTATTAAAAAAAATAATATACCTACATTATTAAAAAAAAACATACCACAAATAATTAAACAGAAAAATATCTTATATCTTTAATTTTTCGCCAAACCAAGGGAATTCGGAATCAACACTCAAAATGCAGGCGGCATGCACTGAAACTAGCAAATATGCAACGTTACCAGACTTAAATCCGGGCTTCCAACGGACCACTAGTACGTGATAAGAAGTCAGAAGCATCTCTGTATACTACAGAGTACTGAATAAAAATTTAACTTGCACTCATTTGGGGTAATGGCCCCTTGGATTTAATAGTTTGGTACAAAAGACTTAAAATATTTATATTTAAGATTGTGAATTTAAATCCCAGATTTGGTAGAATTTTATAAATACGAAATATATTTACAAATTCAGGTTTTATCCCGATAATCTTAAAATAAGTACAAAAGAATAATTAAAGAAAGAAAATACAGAGACCTATTGCCATGACACTCCGTACTCACTTTCCTTTCCGAATTCGGGACATTATGTGTTAAGTAGCGGATTACAATGTCACACTTTGTCTCCCATAGCGAGAAATTGAAAATAATTCCTCTCCCTCAGTGAGGTTCCCGCAGCCTATCTTTCTATATGTGGGATATAATATGACGCTTCTAAAAAAACTCTAAATTAAATATCAGAGATTTGATCGATCTATACGTCAACCACATTCAATACCCAGCATTTTATTATTAAAAACGTATTAACTTTTAATACTCAATTAAGGGTAAAATGTGCTAATATTTTGTATAATATTTTTAAACCAGAACCATTTGCAGAATTTTATTATAATATCGTTTTTATCACTATTGTTTAGTATTTGTTACTGGAAAATGGAGAATTCTTAAGACCTTAAGATTTGAAAACAGAAATTCCTATGGGAACGACAAAAGTGACGTTCCCATAGGAATTTCGAGAATTCCCCTGTTAGTAACTACATCTTACATTCTCTAACCTACTTACATGCGAAATTTCACTTCGTGCTAAAATTTTGAAGACCTAGGAGGTCCACGTTACCCTATAGGTTCAACATATTTATATTGCTAGTATCTAAATTGATTAAGTCAAAGTAATTTTGACTTTCTTTGAAAGCAAAGCTTTTTACATTTTACTGTATAATTTTTAAAAGTTCTGACTGTATGGCAAGAACTTATAACAGATAGCAAATACGGGGCTGTCACATTAAAAGTTCGAATTGAAAAAAGTTTTGGCAAAGTTTATGAGAGAAAAATTACCCAAAACGTCGAACCAAAGAAATGGCGTTTGAGTTCCACAAAGAATTGGTCGTGAATATTTAATTTTGATCTGATTAAATTATGAGACATTATGAAATTATTGGTTTTAATAAAAAAAGGTTTTTTGATGAAATCATTTTTTTAAATACAACATAATTTCAACACAGTGAGGCCGAGGTGGCGTATTGGAATTCGAGTCCCACTCGGGGCAATGAAATGTTTAATATTTTCAATTCGTTGCTCTGGTAACGAGACCACAATGCCCCAAAGATACGAAAAAGAAAGAAAGTGGGGAACTGTGCGTTTACATTAGGTTTCCAGGTATCCTCTGCCACCCTGCTATGTGCAGGATCCAGCTTAAGCCTAAAATAAAATAATATTTGTAAAAACAAATATACTAAATATAAAGGAAACACTGCGGTATCGTTATAAACATATCAGATCAGACGGAAAAGGATTTAAACAGATACAAAATATTACAATAAGCAAACTAAAAGCTTGAACTAAACACGTAAATCTCTTTACGAAACAGAAAGATAACACTGAGTTTGGAACTGTGGACATTTGCATATTGTACGTATGGTGTTAGTATAAGCGTGTCTGTTTTTACTTACGAAATAAATTGAAGAAAATATTAATAACTCTTAGTAAAAATGATTATTGTGGGTTCGATTTCCGCTCGGTTTTATTTAAATTAAAAAAAAACAATAAATGTTAGTAAAAGTTTACTAAAATACAGTAGTGAAAATTACAAATAATTGTTTATAATAATTTAATAATTTGCCCACGCTACATGGGAAAATGAAAAAATTTTCCATTTTATGTACTTACCCTTATTTCAAATAATTCTAAGCAAACTAATTTGAAATGGTGTCAGCTAAATTATTTAAGTTCACAGTCATCCATCAATTGGTAAATCTTTCGGTGCTCGATTAATTTACATCGACATTAATCATTAATGTCGTCCTATATTTTGTTTAACATGTTACATACTACGTATTTGCTTTAAAGTAATATATTATGCAAATATATTTTTTAGCTTCACGCTGTATCCCGCAATTAGCAGGTTAGACAATGGAACACTAGTGTTAAGATACTACCACGTATCGTAAAATTTTTGAGACATTGAGATAAAATCTGCTTTGGTAAATATCATATTTTTTTCCCCCACCTTGCTAAATATAGAAACAAAGTAAAAATATGAACACCAACATTAACAGGCAGAGAAAAGAGAGAGAACCTAATATTAAGCCACTGCATTACCCGTTTTCTTTGAGTGGTGGGAACGCTTCGCTCCTACTACCAGAGGAAATGAAAATAAATTAAATATAATGTCCCAAGTAGGAATCGAACCCAAAGCCGTCGCGCTTATACTCAGTTGACACGCTTATTTACTATACTAACAAGATTTGTCGTACTACTGTGACATTTTAGATCTCACAATATGTATGAACGTAATACACCCCCCTCTATAAATAACCACGTACATTGAAATAAAGCGTGATAGCGTCACGTAAGCTAGCAAGGATAAGCAACATAACGTGATTGCAATTTATCTAAGGAATTCATACTTTAACACCTATTTAAGAATATCTACAAATTCTATTGTTTATAACGAGTGAATTAAGTTTTTTTCGTTTTTATTTTTATATATTTTTTTATCAAAGCATGGCGTTGAGTTTCACCACTCCATACGTAATGTTTGGAGTTCTGGTGAAAAACGAAAAACAGAGGATTTTGACACTGAAGTGAAGCGTAGCTGTAGAGAAATGATTATTGTTTTTGTTTGTAAAAACACAGAAGTTATTATAATTGGATGATAAGAAATTTAATAACTTACCTAAATCAAAATCTTTCTTTTTTTTGTAACTTTGTTACTTTAAAAATATAGATATATAATATAGATAAAATAAATGCTTCAATCGAGAACTGAACCAATAACCCCAAGCTTAATAACCATCCTCCTTAACTACTGATATGTTACATAGGTAATAAGAGCATTAGACTTTATACCTATATAACATATGGCACAATACTTGATTTTCGACTAAATTTCCCATTATACTAATTTCGTTCTTTGATCTATAAGAATAAAGTTATTTTTCCTCTAAAAGCTTAAGGGTAAAAAGTAAATGTAGTTTGTTAGATCTACCACCCAAAATGATATCTTGTTGGGACTTTATGATCGCTTTCCCAAAGATATCGTTGAAGCTGAAACGATGGTGCCCAACCGCCCTGAATACTGATTTAGCAATTCTTCAAAGAAAATATTAAATAGAATTATTTGTCTCGAGAAAATTATTTGTTATTTAAGAAAATTATGAGATTATATCAGTATCGTTATTATTAACATCTATTTTTGCCACTCTATAACATAAGTTAGACTGAAACTGAAAAATTGAGTGTTCTAACACGAAGTTCTCTTCTAACTACTCTGCTGTATGTAACGTGGTTGTGGAAACAAAGCATGAATTATTTTTTAAGTGATAACTTCTCGGAGTACAAACCATTTCGTTACGTAACACGTAACCCGTCTGTCTGGCTTCTCTTTCTCTCACGTATACGGCAGCGGGCGGCTGGCCCCTTTTTTCTCACCCGCACCCTCAGTAACTTGCGGAAGAAATTGCAAGACCTTGCAGCAGTAACTCCTTTAGCATAGAAAAGGTGGAAATGCGCGCACTGTCTTCTACCCCCTGGCTTCCAGGGTCAACGCGGTCTTCTATTCGCACCCAACCCGAGCATTCTTCGGAGCGATGACAGTTTGCAAAAGGAGATCATGGCTGACCAAAATATACCTAATCTATCCTTTTATAATACAATTTAAAGCTTTTGTAATAAAATTTACACAACTAACATAGCGGCTACTCAGCGTTGTTATCGAATTAATTTCGGCTAACTAGCCTTACAAACCAAATATTGAATAAGGGAACATCATTTGTACTGATAATTAAACATTTAAATTCAATCCCGAGAATGGAAATTTGAGGTTCAAATCTAATAGTAATTTACTTTTTAATGAAGTCATCATATAAGGACAGCGTGTTAGGCAAATTTAAATTAGTTTCTCCTCTATTAAAAATTCCTCCTTTCTTTACTCTGTTATGCGGGAAAAGCGTATTAGCTTCAAAAAAAAGGGACTCACGCCACTACCTTTTCTATATTATTTACGATTAGAGCTAATAACTGTATGTTATGGCTAAGTAGTTAATTTTAAAAATTGCTACTCCCAGGATTCGAATTGACAATAACCAAAATAGATATTTTCCACCAAACCTCCATACATCGATTAACCAACACAAAAGTGGCATGTCATGACTTCGACTTCGTGGATAGCTTTATGTAGGGATACCGTACAACGTCGATTAAAGCTGAAACTTTGAGTTTGCCTCACATGTTTAGTTAGATCGCTTACATGCTCAACTTACAAGCACCTATATATAGGTACTTACTTTTAAAGTTCTACAAACAGGCACAGGAGATAGGTTATTTAATAACTATAAGTAGGGGTTCAAATCAAGCCAAAAAAAAATATACGTTACCTATTAAAAAAACTAATACAAAAAAATCACCTAATTTAATAGATTAGTGTCAAGGCGGCTTTATTACTATTTAAAAGTAATTTCATCAAAAGTTATAGTAAAATTTTTTGTATATAATAAATTTGAAGAGTTCATATGTTGGAACGCGTTAATCTCAGCAATCACTGGTTTAAATTGAATTTGATTATTTTTGTGTGTTGAATTGAATTATCGATGTTGGCTATAGAGTATTATAACCTATTAATAAACTAATAATATTTTATTAATTCTTTTGATCTAACGCACTGGAGCTACAGTCTAAACTATTAATAATTCCCATTGGACCAAGGGTCGAAGGTGCAATTAAAAGCTAGACATTAATATTCAAATTCAAAATATTCTATATTAAATTAGACTTTTGCAAGCACTTTTGAATCGTCGAATGAATAAATCTACCACCGGCTCGAAAGGCCGCCAGATTGCGTGTTGAGTGGCAGATCTCAATGCCGCGCTTTGCCGGATCTTGATATTCTTATGTTAAGTATTATTTTAAGCAAACGGAACAGAAAACGAAGCCAAGAAGCAATAATTTGTACTATATTATATTATTTCACATACAGTTTGAAAGTTTAAATGTGTCTCACTAATAAATACTTAAGGTAATATTTAAATAACAAATAATGATGAAGTGATAAAAGTAAGATACTAGTATTTTCCATTCTTACTATTTATGCAATGAGAGAGGGGGGAGCAGTTCCACTGAACTCACCACCGTACCTTAGGCAAATAAAATAATTGAATTAAAACCAATTCCGAGTACGAATCGAATCCCACTACCAATGTGTTTACATTTTAAGCGCACTTATCTTATAATATTCAATTTAAATCCAATTCCAGAAGTTTCTAAGTGAATAATTGCTATTGTAGAGATTAGGGAACTAACTATATGTCAATACCGTTGCTCGCTTCGCCCTCGTCTACGCGTGACCTCTCCAGATCTTATTAAGTGTACCAAAAGTTGTTCAATAAAACGGTTTTATGCGAAACAGAACCAAAGAATTTTAAAAGTAGAAAAAGAAATTTAATCTAGAGAAGTTACATATTGCAAACAGATGTATGTCGACGGTTAATATAATTTTTATGCAGCTTCACGCAAATAGCAGTTTCCCGAATTTTTGAAGCATTGTGTGTTAAGTGGTGGCACTCTAGGCCACACGTGCGGCGGTCGGAGATTCAAAGCCCACTTGGAGAAATTTATTTATTTATTTCCTCTGGTAACTAAACAAAGCATAGTATAGCTCGGGAGAAAAATGGATAACGATACGTCTTAGGACTTACTTTGCTTACTCTGCCAGATGAGTAATACAATCTGATACTGAAAAATAAACAAATTATATTAAAAGCTTTGCTACATGCAGAATCAAAGATTACTCATACGAGTATGACCGACTATTAATACCGCATTACAAAATATTAATTAAAATTTAAATGTTGGTCGGCAAATGTTTATTTACGTTGCTTGGTAAAAACCTCAGTTTTCAACTAAAAGAGTAATAAGCCTTTATGTAAAATGAGTGGCTCTTGAAATTCTGTAGAACAATTATGTTTTCAAAGTTAATTAATTACAAAATATTATATATATTTATAATAGAACATTTTATTATAAAGTAGTTCTTGTAATAAAAATGAATGTTGTTAAATATTATATCACAAGGTTAATAAAATTTCAATTTGAATTTTATTACATATTCTTTGTATAATTTATTGTGGCGCCCAACGTGGGATTCAAGAATTTTCATATTTTTTTCAATTGAGATTTTAATTAATTTTCACATAGAGGTATTGTGTTAAAATATATGAAATATTTAATTAAAGCAGTTTCTCACTTTTTCCTGCATAATAGGGTAAACAACAGGATCATAGTGATAAGAAGCTCCAGTTTCGATGGAGCTCTACATGGTATTCTCTTTACTATAACGGAGAAATGAAATTAATTTGAACCCAAAACATTCCCCCAAGTTGGGATCTTACACACAACCATCGTATTTACAGTCAAACTCTACCCCACTGCGCCAGAACGGCCTTACATTTACATATAAAATATTTTCATATGTAATAAAATTCAAATTAAGCTAAATCTGCCGTTGAATATTAATATGTGACTTGTTTGATATATAGACGCTATAATATTTTTTGCAGCATACACGTTGAAATTTTAAATAATAGAAGGTAAAAATATAGTGAAATTTACACATTTCATTTCCCACTTTTCACCTATTTTACGAGACATTGCGTATTGAATGGCAGAATTGAGTGCCTCTCAAAAACAAAATCATTTCTTCTCCAAAGTGGGAATCGAATCCACTACAATCGCGTTATATATAAGGAAGATATAAATATTTATAATTCTTGTATTTACTACATTCATGTGTTTGAATGAATATTTAATTATTCCCAAGCTTTTACAAAATGAGTAGACTAAGCTTAGTTGGTACTATTTTATAAATCTAAAGACATCGTGGCGTAGTGGCTCAGCGTCTGACTGGAAAAACGGAGGTAAAAGCGGTTGTGGGTTTGATTCGTTTTTACTCATTGCGTTTGTCTTGTTACTATAATGTCTCGATGATTCTGCGATGCGTGGATAGCAAAGTGTCTTGACACCAAGTTCCTTCTGCCTGCTCTTCTTTTCATAAAGTGTGTAGTTATATTATAAACAAAAATATATCTTTTAAGTTCAAATCATCATTCTATCAAGTTTAACGATAAATATTTTTATAAGCCTTGTAAAAAAAAATATATAATTTCTATTTAAATGGTTATATTAGTATATGAGACTGTCCGTATTGCCCCTTTACCTTCATATTACCTTCAATTAGTATCGGGGATATACGAAGGGAGAATTAGTTTTGTAAGATCCTTCCATAGGTCGTTACGAAGTCAATATTCAAAGACCATTACGGAGCATGGATTATATGAATATGATTTCGAGATATCATGTGTTGAAAGGTGAACTCAACGCCGCGTTTTGCCTTGTTACCAGTGCCAGGAAAATGAATTAATACAGTTTTACAAGTGAGAATCGAATTTATAGCCAACGTGTTTATAGCCCACCATTTTATTATTATAAAATTTGTAAAGAAATCGAATCTCTAACTAACCACCGCGTGTGTATGTCAGTTATTTCCCAACTTTGTTCTCATCAATCATTCACAAGTTAAATTGAAAATAAAACCCTCAAAGTATTTCCGAATGAAAAACAAAACTTTTTCCACGGATATTATTCAATTGTTTTCGTGATCGTTTTTTTATTAAGTAGAGAACGGTTCGAACTTGTTAGTTATTTTTTATTATAAATTAAAAAGCAGCCTTATGCTTTTTCTAGTATAGCAGAAGACTAGAAGGAACCTAGTAATAATACATTATCACTAGGTTCCTTCTAGCCTATCCCTTCGTTCCTTACTTAACTATTATGCACTTGACTAAGCGATTGTACCGGAAGTAGTTACATTTTTTTAACGTTTAGCTGTTTACTATAAACGCTTGTGGCGATCATGCTAGTGAAAGCATCAAAGAGCTGTGTTGTATTTGATATCTGTTTTGAATTGTAAATAGCGATAAAATAAAAACGGCAGAACTCAACGCCGGACTTTTGAATTGTTGTCAGGGCGAGGAAATGAAAATGTGAATAAATAATTATTAATTTCTTCGAGTGGGGATGAACCCACAGCCGTCGCGTCAGTTACAACCTTGCGCCCATGTGCCATGGGGGCCTCGCTCACTCAGTCAGTTACAGTCTAGAAAAAAAATAATTTAAATAAAATAAAAAATATACATTATTGCAACCAAAGAAAAATCAAAGCATTTAAAATCTTTATACTTTTACATTGGATGCCTTCCAGAATTTTAATTAATAGTACAATAAACACAAATGAGTGGACAAATACATACGCACTCGTACTATACGACCGCAGTACTTGTAAACGTAATATTAATCACGAGCTTAAATATTAAGAGAAGCTCTATGCAGCTTGAGCTTTTGTTAGTAACAACTGTTTTTGGTTAGTGCTTTTACAGCTTTTTGTTTCACGATTTAGCTTTCAAAACCCAAGGTAGAACTATGAAGATTTATTTGTATTGTATTTGAATTATGTTAAATAAATAAGGCCTTTCGTGGCGCAGCGGCACAAACTTTGACTATAAACGCGACTGGTCGTGGGATCGATCCCCACTCGAGGAAATGTAATATTTATTTAAATAACGTGTTGAGGACGTAAAGAAAAAAGTGGAGAACGGTATATCTTGACTAGTTTCTTTCTTTCCTTATTATAAGCAAACAATATACATTTCCAATAAACGATAAAATTAATATAAAACTGTCATACACTTTGACAAAACCGAGGCACCAGGCCGCTCTGTTCTGTTGTGTTTGACACCAGCACAAAAAGCAAACAAATAATGCTTGTATAAAGCAATTCGAGAGACAATAAAGATAAAACGTGAAATTTAAAAGTATTCGATTTGTATTTTACCAATATATCGTGTTATTTTAATATTTTATCGTTCCTGCAATGTTTTGATATGGGATGATAATATTTGAGACAGGATAAGCAGAGGGAACCTAGTGTTAAGATACTCCGTTTCATAATTTCTACCCAATTTTCGAGTCATTGCGTGTTGAGTAACGAAACTCAACAAGTGGGTGTGGTAAAATAACAGAGTGATTAGAATCACTGCCTAGTTTTCTATATGATATATAACTGAAAAATATTTGAGAATTTTAATTCAACTAATCAGAATATTCTCTTGAAAAGTATGAAGTTTCAAGTTTAGACTCTATTGCGGGTACTTGTTGACGACAAAAGCGTACTCCAGAGCTTTGTTTGTATAAATAATTAAATTTCTCATTTATTAAAGTTATTGGGGAAGATTTACGATTTACAACTAGATGTTATTTTAGTTTAAGTTTCAAATGTCATTTGTGTTGAATTTATATATGTAAATGTTCGTGAGTTCAAATTTATATACAGAATAATCTTCAGGACTTTAAATGAAAGCACAGTTTTAACTTAACAATTAAGACTAAAGAGAATTTGCCAAAAACGAAAATTAGAGCGTTATTTTTTCAAACAAAAATAAATAATAAAATAATCATTGTAAAATAAAACACCATTTGTTAAGAATAATCGCACCGCACACGCCTCATTCACGAAATCGAATCGTAGGTAATTGCGATGAAGCTGAAGCTTTTGTTTATGTTTATTATAGAAAATAGGTAATTCGTAAAATAGAACGAGAGATATCCCTATCTCTTTCTAGTAAGTTTTTTGAGAATATAAAATCTATTCGTAACAGCATCACACGTTATACAGCATGGATAAAAATAATGAAATGAAAATAATAATCCTACGTAATAATCGTACGTCTAAACTGTAGAGGAATTTTGATTATTTTTTTAGGCCTAAGCCCATAGGCTTGAAAAATGTTATCCTATATGCTGCTCCCGTAAAAGGAGCGCAATCGCTCCCACCCTGTATATGCTATGGTCAAACTCATTAATTATTAGGGAATTATTTATAATGCCCGGACCGTATACACTATTAAGAACCTCACGAAATTAAAAACAAACAGAGAAGTGCTACACTAAAATATTATGTCCAGAAGTTTCACGAAGTATGTCGCAGGTATATAGCAGGGTAGGCAAAGAAAACCTAGTGTTAAAACACTCTGTTCTCCACGTTATGCTCAATTTTCGAAACATTCGTATTAAGTAGCGAAACATAAAACAGCGCTTTGTCTTGTTACTATATGAGTAAATGAAAATAATCCATTCCCCCAAGTGGGAATCGTATCCATAACCAATTTGTTTACAGTCAAATACTATGCCGCTACGGCATTACGGATTTTTTTTAAGTAAAAAAAGTACTAACATATTAATTAGGTACTTAGTCCCATAAAAGTCTGAAGTCTAGGCTTAATTAACTTGTTCATTATAATTGGCTGAGATGATTCAGCTAGATATGCACGATTTTATGAAATTAATTTTATCTTTGATAATATATAGATTAGCATATTTTTTT
>JAEBDU010013161.1:109831-155793 GCA_016802625.1 Heliconius numata
AATCTTATCCTGTATATATTATATTAAAATTATTATATAACTCAAATACTACTACAAACATAGGTATATCACGTATATAAGCGGTGTGGGTACGGGAACAGATAGCAAATAAAATTTCGTCATGTTTTTTATTCGATTCATCTTAACGATGTCAAGGTCCTTCAGCTTCACGCTGTATCCCGCACACAGCAGGGTAGGCAGAGGGAACCTAGTGTTAAGACACTCCGTTCCCCACTCTCTGCCGAATTCTGGAAGCATTGCATGTTGAGTGGCAGAACTCAACGCCGCGCTTTGCCCCGACACCAGAGCGAAGAAATGGAAATATAAACGTAAATAAATATTTCACTTCCGGGGAAGTTCCATCCCCACTCCCGAGTGGGGATGGAACCCACAACCGTCGCGTTACAGTCACACCCTTGTGCCGCTGCGCCACGACGGCCTCCATGAACGGACATGAATGTGATGTGATAAAATACATACATACTATTACATAAAAAGAGTAGTTACACTCGTTTTTCCGCATATTAATTCCGCATATAGAGGCCAGTCGTGGTACAGGGGCACATGCATTCTGCCGTCAACGCGACAGGTTCTGGGCTCGAATCCCACTCGTGGAAATTAAATATTTAATATTTTTACTTCCTCGCTCTGGGCAAAAAGGCATAGCACGGCGTTGAGTTCCACCAGTCGCCACGCAATATCTGAAGAATTCAAAGAAATGTAGGCAACGGAGTGTCTTAACAAGAAGTTACCTCTGCCTTCCGTGCTGTTTGCGGAATACAGCGTGAAGCTGATTTAATTTTTTGTATTTTCTTTTAAAAAACAGTTAAGAAGAAAAAATCTAAGAAGACACACTGACATAAAACCGTGTCCTACTAACTCCAGATTTATATTCACGGTATCACGCATGCGTGCGGTCGCTTGGAGGGGTTAGAACTGTATAGATGGTGGATGTCGTTGGACGTATACTGGTACAAGTGTGATATGACGTGTTTAAGTGAAGTGTTTAAAGTGTAATGTGCGTGTTTCGGAATTAATACGGGGTAAGTGAATTTTTTATGAGGCTACTCGTTATTTTTTAATTTTTTCTATAAATTTTGAAGTGGTGTTTGGTTAGGTTGTACCAAAGTTTTGTAAAAGTTTTGAAATATCAATGTTTATAAGAATAATTAATTAGGAATTGTTAATAATTTAGATTCTTTCTTTTGAGGAGTAAGGTTTAAATAATATTTGCAAAATCTTTAGGAGTACAAATTTGGAAAGCATAATTAATGTGGAAAACATTAGTTTTTACTAATACTATAAGAACTAATCAAAATTATGTTTTTTTTAATTTTAAATGTTTTATTCTTGTGTTTAGAATTTAAATATATTTAATATACATTATCTTAATAATGAATAATTAATCTTCCATATTATTTTAATTTAACTATAATACAATCTGTGTATAAAAAAATGTCGGCATCTTCATTTTTATTGAGGTCAAGTTAATTTTTTTATTATTTTCAAGCATTATAAGCGCTTTTGCCTTAATAAAAGCAATATTTTCGATAAACAATCTTAATGTAAAGAGAAGAATTATGTAACTTCTAAGCATTATAAGGATAATATATTAAAAAGGCTTTCTATATAAAAGCTTCATTAACACAAACTGGTTTTCGCAAATTGGACGTATAATTTTAACTACACTTAACGAAATGTAATTTAAGCTGACAACGTGTATCGCACGCGTAAAGGTAATTTTGTAAATAATTATCATAGTCTCTTGTTTAAAATTAATTATCAAGGGTTATTTTAAGTATATTTAGATTATAAATGTATGGAAATGTTAACTTAGTTTGACTGGAATCCGTGCCTCTTGAAACCATCCAGGGTCGGACTTGGAAGGATTCCAAGAGGCGCGGGTTAGAGTCCCGCTACGTTCCACAGTATGTACATTTTTTTCCCTTAATGTTGAAAAACCCTTTAAAAAACGTATAAAGTATTTTGATTTGTCTATATATATACTTCAGGATGTTGCATATAGTGAATTACTTAATTTTCCAGGTTCTACTTATTTAGATATGGCCCTAAAAAAATTATATGGCTATTATTTTTTTTTAATTTAAAAAATTTTAAACTCTCAGTGTCGGTACTGTAAAATTAATATTTTTGTATTTATAATAATGTCACATTTGTATTTATATTTTACCAACAGTCTATTAGAAATACACGTACATATACCCTGAGTAAGATCATTGCCATCTAAACGATGATTGTAAATTCAAATTCTAGATCGGAGTTGCTCTAGCCATTCACCATGTGAAACTTAGCATAAAGATTAGAGATATCAATTGAAACTGTTGAATAATAATGTCTGATTGTACATACAAAATAAACTATAGGCTAGATGTTGCCTAGACTTAATAGCTATACAACAAAAAAGTTTCAATCAAATCCGTCCAGTAGTTCCGGAGATTAGCGTGTACAAACAGACAAACAGATATTTTTTTGTGGATTTTTGCGATTACTGTTCCTAAGCCTCCCTCAATTATTATTTTGTAAATATATTCAATGTACAGACGCGCCATTTTTACTTTTTTATTATATGTATAGATTTCATTTTATTTACTGAATTTGAACCAGTGATATCTGGACTTAATAAAAACGTCAATTAAATACATACCCTACAGGTTCTCTACAATTTAATGTCTCTAAACCTTAATCAGCCCTTTGTCAACCTGCCACACTACCTTATTTATTATTCGATGGAAACTTAAAAGAACACTAATGGTATACTCTCTAACAAGTGGAATAGAATATTAAAGACTAAATGCAGGTTATAGTTAACTAAACGTATGTTTATTTTTATAATAAAGTTAGCGACACATTTGTGGCTTCGCCCGCTTCAAATACGAATTTATTTATTTACTTATTTTTGTGTTCTATTAGAACATTAGAAAGACAAAGTCTTTATATTAAAATACCCACCAAGTGCAAGTCGGACTAGTTTGGGAGATATTTGCTGATAAACATACAAACATACATATACACTTACAAAATTTAGCATATGTAGAAGCATAAACCATACTCAAACAATATTACATAAATACGTTTCAAAATGTATCTCCTTTTTTTAGATTCAAACTGTATCCCGCATATAGCATGGTAGGCAGAGGGAAACTGGAAAGCTAATGATAAGATACTCCGTTCCCACTAAGACACTACCGTCCCCCATTTTCCGCCTAACTCTGAAGTCAATGCGTTAACTTTCTTAAGCCATAAAATTTAAAAAAAAACTATAAGTTTAATAAAAAATCCTATTTTCTCTTTTCTCAAATCTTTTAATGCAGTAAATCTAGGATGTAACATTTAGCAGCTTTCCATTTATCGAAGCTCTCGTGGCATTAGCCGTTTAACTACAGAATTGTTCTATTATATACAGACAGTAAGAACTATCAGAACTATGTCTACAAAGGCTCCTTTAACTTGATAATTTTTGTAGCTTCCCGTTATATTCCTCATATAGTAGATTAGGTTAAAGAACTTAGTGGTAGGTCACTCCGTGCCCCACTATGTATATCTCACTACAAAATAAAAATAATTAAGTGTTTTTTTATCCATTTTCGTAGGAAATTTCGACACATGATCTCTTTTACACTCTCCAAGTAACCTACATAACAAGTTTTAACGCCAAAATGAACAATTCTAACTCCACCCGAAAGAATGAATAATTTTTCTCTCTCTCTTGTAAGACAAAGCACTATGTTAAGCTCTGCCAGCTATATGCTCAATGTCTGTTTCTGTTTTTTATCTGAGAATAAAATGTCTTAATATTAAGTTGCCACTGCCTATCCTACTATTTGCGACTGCTATGAAGACTATTAAATCAATATCTATTAAAGCCTAATAACTGTATGAACTATAGAACAATAAGATTAACAAAATAATTGGCAATATACATGAGTTATCAACATAATGTAACGTAATCTCATATACAATACGTAAATAGATATATAAACCGCAGGTACGATGATTCAATTAAAGCACATTGCTATTGTTTCTATAATATTTGATTCATAGATCTATGACTATATAGAATTCAATTCATATTATACTAAAGGACCCGAACGCGGCTACGCCCACTTGAACTATACGAATATTTATTAAATATATTTATGAAATTATTTTCAATTTTCAATAGAGAGATGCGTTAAGCAAGCTCATTTTGGGTGAAATTTTCTAACAACAAATTTTGCTAATCGTTGCTTAGCAACGGTCGCATAACGACGGTTGTTATTGACATGGCAGAATAAATTGCCTGTTAAAGTAATAAATATTTTAATATATTGGTATATATCAATAATATTACAAATATGAGAAAAAAAAAGTATCCTATATTCATCCCGAGACCCTCTAGTATCTCTATATGAGTATTTTATCACAATTAAATTAGCGGTTTGGCCCTGATTGCGTAAAAGACAGACAGACAGACAGAGTTACTTTCGAATTTATAATATAGGTATGGATGGATCACCTACCATAGAGCAAACTTTGTTTATTATAAAACTGAGCTGAGATGTAGAGAAAGGGTGGCTAAAAGAATGTTTTAAAATAAATATATATATTTTTCCTTCTCTAATAAAGATAGAATGTAGAGTTTAGTTCCACCAAACCAAAATGCACTGTTCAAGATATTGCATTTTGATATGAAAAATGGTCAGAAAACGAAGAAAAATAGTTTTTTGACATTATTAAATGTCTGACACTGTTATGCGATTAGCCGTAAACAAGAAAAACTGTATTGAATTACTCTTTTTGTAACTTTATGCTTTATCCCTAACTGGGTAGTCAGAGAGGATGGAGCACCCAACGCTACGATCACTGTATACCTCTTTCACCTCGTCCATTGTCTGTTCTGTTCTGTTCTTTCTAATATGGCGTTCCGAGCGTGCCAGTTGAGCACAAAATCACTTCGCCAGTGTCACGTTGAATGGAGAACTCGCGAAAGAGGTTGTACGGTAAAAAAAGAGAATCGTCCATTGTCACTCTTCATATATGCCCTCCGTGGGGTCCTTCTGTCTTGATTTGATTTTGCTTCAGCATCATCGATACTGTGCTTTCAAAGGTCAACCGAGGACTCCCCCTGAATCTCTTACCAATCATCCTTTCTTCATTATTTTTTGCTCGTCTTTCACCATTCTCAACGTACCCAAACCACTGTGTGTGAGTGAATGATCTGTCATTCAGCGTAGCCGAAACCACAAAGGTTCCCTTACACTCTGAAAGGAACCTGCTAAAATATACTTTATTATAGCAGTGTGAAATCAAGAATATTATCATGTACGTACTCTTGTGTGTGTGTGATAAAAAAAAATCCTGCCAGATTTGAACCTGTAACTATGACTTTTTATTTACGGTTCCGTTTCAAAGACAATTTAATTAGTGTTACGTTATAAATGATGAAGCTATGCAAAACTGTGAATGGCATTCAATTTGTTATCGACGTGACACTTGCTATTAGGTGAGCTTGTTCCGTTTTTCGTATTGTTTATATAATATTATTTTCTTCTTTAGTTTAGAAAAAACCTAACAAAATATTTTTTTAGGCATCGTACATACGTTTGTGGTATGTTGTGGGATCGATTCCCATTCGAAGAAATTAATGATATAATATTTTCGCTCTACTTACAAATTCAGACACTCGACACGCAATATCTAGGAAGTTCGACGGAGAGTAAACATAGAGATTTATCACTAACTCCCTTCAAAGTAAAAAAAAAAGGATTTTAGCATTAACCATGTCATATCAAATATGTATATCCATTTTTTTAATAAGATTTTCTCTTATTTATTAGGAAATTTTCATCTGGCTTTCATCTTTTATTTCACGGAACTGTTTGATTTCCGGTGTTCGAAATATTGCTTCAATAATTGGATTTTTTATTTTTATATCATGTAGGGTAAAACCCGGATAGTTGCCTCGGACGGATACATGCCTCAGTTTCAAATACTCTATGTTAGACGTGTTGACAGTGTTTCTTTTTGATCATAATAAGAAGCTTCCCCCGCGTAGGACTCGGTGCCGCATCAGCTGTCGAAGTAGGTGCACGAGTTTTGTCCGTGTGAGTAAAAATCTTCCGCGACGATACTTTGACGAGCGTCAGAATTATATTGGCAAATAATCTCCGTTAAATATAATTATAAATAATTGTGGTTTCAGTAAAATAATTATTTCTTTGATTGCATTAGAGTTTAAATTGCACTGTAATAAACGTTTTGTTGTTAAATATGTTTTATTTATTTTGTAAATAAAAAGGGCAAGTATCCGTATCAAAAAGGATAGTTGCCCTACTGTCTTTTGCGGATTGTTGCCCTGGGGTAACTATCCGTAACTACACATTTTAACGAGCAAACAGGTTTTTTTTTCTTAGTTATTTTTTTCATTTGGTTTTACCTTTTTTTCTTGGTGATATTTTTATTGGGTTTTATTATAGTAAATAGTTAAATAAAATAAATTCTCAACAGCAAAATGCCTCGCATGTATAAACGAAAGCCAGGCGTGGTGCCGCGCCACATCGACTTAGTTTAGTACTTGCGCTCGAAGATCTAAATAAAAAACAAAAAAGTATCAACGAAATATCCCGGATTTATGGAATATCCTCTCAAACCTTAAGAAATTCAAAATAGCAAATTCAAATAGCAAATTCAATAAAAGAAAATACCAACAACGAAGTTAAAGTTGATAATTATTGTACAGAATGTTTTGAAAATTATAATTTAACTAAATCAAAATCAGATTGGATACAATGTGAGATGTGTCGAATGTGGTTGCATGAAACTTGTACAACATTCAAAAACCATTGCATGAGATGTGGCAAGTTGAAAACCTTGGCTTCTGGTGATAATCAATACTAATGCCAAAGTTATTCTCATAATTATTTTTAATATTTAAGATACATACTAATATTTAATTCTTTTTTTTAATTAAAAAATTACATGTTCAAATTTAAAATTTTAAAACCTTAGTACTTTTAAGTGTTGTTTGGGTAATAATTTAACTTCTCTTAGAATTTAGTACCTACTCAATAAAGGATCTCAGTAAGTAATTAGGACTGAATACTTATTTAATAGATGCTATGCCAAAGTTAATTCTTTTTTTTTGTTGTTCTACCTTTAAAATAAATAGTAATATTTAATTATTATTTTAGATATTTAATTACCATTTTGGAGTCTATTTTGTTGTAATTTTATAATTATATTGACTTTCATTAATACTTAATGAAAGATTGTGTTCAATAACAAAAAGTGATTACTTAAATTAATATAAGTTCGTTTTTATTTGAAAAAAAAAATAGAGAGGCAAGTATCCCCGAACCATTTTTAACGTGAGGCTAGTATCCGCCATAGTAGGCAACTATCCTCTTTTTTAGAGGCCACTTAAAAAAGGCTGTACTCAAAATTAATAATATTTATATTTGAAAAAATTGGCTAAGTTAGAAGATTAATATATTATGTTTAAGAATACACTTTGAATAGGTAATGTAGTGGTATACATTTCTAATAAAAGAGCTTTTTCAAAAAGTGTGGCAACTATCCGGGGTTTACCCTATATGTTGTTAGCTCTACAGAAGGCAAAGAGAACCTAATGCAAAGAGATTCTGCTAATCATAACAAGCCCATAACCATCGTTATTAATGTCGAAACTCGCATATGAGGGGATATAGCACTTACATAGAGATCACGTCACTCCGTTCTGCACTTATGTTCTCTTTTAGATATTTCATATTTTGGGTGGCAGTACCACTTTTACACATAGGGCTTAGAAATAAATTGATTTGATACAAATATGAATTTTATATTATTAATTGTTTCTTGTATTCATTAAAATATGAACGTATGAACGTTGGTAGAGTTTCGAACCCACGACCATTATGTAAGTCACATTAGGTTTTTTGTACCATACCTAACTTTGGTACTAGAAATTTAAAAAATATCATAGGTAGTAGTAGGTACTATTCATAAACTTTTTAAAACTTGCGTAATTAGTCGGCATAGGCGAAGCATTGAGAGACTTTTTTGTTGAGTGAATTGAAAAGTTCCTAAATTTGAAAAATCATTTCCTTTTCCACAGCGCTAGCGCCAACGGGAGCGTGTTACTAGTAATTAGTAAAGTTGTATGTACATGTATGAAAATTTTGAATTTTACAACATTTCTATTTTATTTTTAGGGCAGATCTGTGTAAACTAAAAATAGAATTAGTAAAAGAGTCAAATATTAAGTTTTGTTTGATGTTTTTCACTTTTATATTATAGGTATTTGAATATAAGATAAATACCCTATAATATACCCTATAGCTTTCATAGATAAATTGACTGTACGATACATATTCATATATTCGATTTGAACTAATAGTACCTGAGATTAGCGCTATCAAATAGTTTGTTACTCTTCCGCTTTTAGTTATTGAATATACAGTATAGAATATAATAAAATACTATAAGTGTCATGTAGGTATCCAATATTTTTTCTTTATTAAAAATATTAGTTTTATTTTTATCTGATTCCAGAACTTAGCGGCAAGAAATTCCGTTACCGATTTTCTGCCTAATTCTGCCATTGGGTGTTGATTGGCGGAACTCAACGCCGTGTTTTGCCTCAAAACCATAGTGAAGAAATGATAATATCAAATGTTTCATTTCCACGAGTGGGAATCGAACCCATAACCTGTCGCAATTACAATCAAACTCTGTGCTGTGGCTCAAAATCACCTAAAAATATTAATACCTATTCACAGAATAAAATTTATACCAGAACATTTCTTCGCCTTACAACGTTTAATGCTCTTTGGTCACAAAAGGGCTCGCAGAAAGAATCGACGTTGCGATTCAGGGGATGAATGCAACTCGCATTCTATTGAAATATCAAGTTCGAAATCATGGTTGAAGCGGTTTCACGGTAAATTAAATGGAAGGAACGACTTTATGATACTTATGTAGGTATTAGTCTTGTATATTGTAAAGATTTGTAGTACTTAAAAAATGTATTTAATCGAACCTTGGAGGCCGTTGTGGTGCATCGGTATAGCGTCTTGGCTGTAAACGCGACGGTTGTAGGTTCGATTCTCACTCGAGGAAATGAAATATTTAATATTGCGGAATTAATTTTAGTTTTACTTCGTTACTTCGTTCTAGTAACAATACAAAACAAGGAATTGAGCTCTAAAAATTAAACAATCCATGGAAAACGGAGAGTCTTAAAATTAGGTTCCGTATGCCTTATACATATTATTTATAATTTTATATACTTATATATATTATACCTTCTATAGGCAGAATACATCGTAAATCTATAAAACGCGAATAAATTGCACGGAATAGAGACAACGAAAAAAAATTATTACAAAAGTACTCTTGCCTACTCTAACAGATTTTTTTTTCTCCGTTAATTTCATTCGCTTCTATAATTTATTTAAATAACTGTTATTTAAACAAAATATTTACCAAATCACATTTTTGTTACAGGATACTTTTATCAACTACCCACTCGTTATTTATTCACGGAATCATCTATAACTTATTTTCTAACGAAAATTAGAATATAAAACCTAAGGCGGTACCTAAAAAGGTTATATTTAATAGTCTATTATACTCGTATGTTTGTGAAAAGGCTATCACTCGCCAGAAGGCTACCTCGACTATAGAAAATTTTCAATGCCTAAGGGAATCTTTGGACTTTTTTCACAGAAGCGATTTCGTTTCACATTTTTATGGCCGTTAGCAGTGGATTGTAACTTATTCTTTGTAATAAGGTGAAATTTGCTAAATTATGTATTTATCCAAATTATCTATATATATAAAAGGACTTGTCCTCACTGACTGAGGTAAGACGCACGCACAGCCGTAACCGCCGATGATAGAAATGTGAAATTTGGACAGATGTTTACTTTCGTAATCTGGACATCCACTAAGAAGGGATTTTGAAAAATTTGAACCCTAAAGGGGTGAAATAGGGGTTCAAAGTTTGTATGGAAAAAAATTTAAATCATCACCAATTTTTATAAAATTTGAAATTTAGATTTTTAAAAGTATTTAATTGAACACGTGTTTCATCGTTTTCGAGAACTCTCCCCCTAAGGGTATAAATAAGGGGTTGAAAGTTTGTATAGAATTTTTTTTAAAATGGGCTCCAATTTTTATAAAATTTGAAATTCAGACTCTTAAAAGTATTTAATTGAACACATGTTTCATGGTTTTCTAGAATTCTTCCCCTAAGGGTGCAAATAAGGGGTTGAAAGTTTGTATTGAAAAATCTTTAAAACGCCACCGATTATTATAAAATTTTTAATTTAGACTCTTAAAAATATTTAATTGAACATGTGTTTCATGGTTTTCTAGAATTCATCCCCTAAGGGTGCAAATAAGGGGTTGAAAGTTTGTATGGAAAAATCTTTAAATTGCCACCGGTTTTTATAAAATTTTAAATTTAGACTATTAAAAATATTTCATTGAACACATGTTTCGTGATCTATTAGAATTCACCCCTAATTACGCAAGCGAAGCTGCGCGCGTCCGCTAGTGTCTTATATTACTGAACGAATCACATTTGTCGTTTACTTTAGTTTATATTTTAAGTCGTAATAGGCAGAGGGAACGTAAAATTAAAACATTTCGTTTGGAACTTTTCGCAGAATTTTCGAGATTCTTTGCTTGTTGAGTGGTGGAACTCAACGCCAGACCTTGTCTATGAGAGCCTCCAATTGCGCCAATATAGCCTCAAATTAAAAGTTTTTTTTTTGCTAAAAATATAAAAAACAATATAAAAACATATATTATATAAAATATTTTAATAAAGAAGTTATTAATAATCATATGTATATATATTTTTAATAATGTAAATAAAACTGAGCCGTCGTGGTGCAGCAGCCCAGTGCCTGACTGTAAACGTGACGGTCATGAGTTCGATTCTCACTTGGAAAATAAATGAATTCAATTCCCCCACTAAACACGCCTTGTATACGAATACTTAGTACCTATAGCTAAAAAAATATTAGCAACGAAAACCTCTTCTTCACAATATACTTAATTAGGCGACTTTCCTTTCATTAGAATCATATTTTGTACATCCCACGTTATATACAAAACTCTTTTTTCATTAAAACACTGAAAATAAATCATAATTAGGACGTACTTAGATCAAAAGGGGAGGTCAGCTTTTAATTTACACAACTGTCTCCATACAAAACGGACTTATTATATTGTTGACGAGTGTACCGGAGTTGACAAAGCAAACAGATATGATAGGGTTGACATATGCTCCTTAATAATATAATTGTTTATTTTTTGTTTATGATTTTGTCTGTGATTGTGTGATGTTTTTGGAACTAAATAATATTTGACTATGATGATATATTTAAGCATATACACACGTATTTTACATTGCGTAAGTGTTTGTATGTTGGTATGTTGTCCACAGATTTCTCGGAAACTAAAATTCATATCAAAGTCCCCATTTTGATTTAAGTAAGATATATTTCGGCTTTGCGAATAGTCTAAATTTCTTCAAAATTGATTTAGTAGTTTTTGAGATATGAAGATCCACACATTAATGGAGACCATATATGTAATGGTATCTCGTCAATTCATAGGAATTTGGAGTAATTTTAATTTTTAACACTAATTTTATAGTAATGGTGGCGCAGATTGACTCTATTTGTCTTGCCAAGTTGAGAATATTTTAGATATAAACACTTCTCGTAATGGAAACAAACTGACAATAGAGTCAAATAATGTATTTAGTTGAACGGTTGCGTTAATTTCAGATATTATTGACACTAATTAAAAAAATAATTGTGTTTTGTGGTCCATTGGCGATGAAGAAGAATAATAATTTGTATGTAAACCATCTGTGGCTGCAATCACAACAACATACAATCAATTATTTTTATTTGACCAGGCTTGTAAATCCGCAGATAATAATATTTATTATAAATAAAAATGTAACCTACTATAATCAGTTCAAACATATGTCCACGTCAATATCCCTTATCCAATAAATCCATACCTATATTATAGATTCGAAAGTAACTCTGTCTGTCTGTCTGTCTGTCTTTTACGCAATCATGGCCAAACCGCTAATTTAATTGTAATAAAATACACATATAGAGATACATGAGAGTACCGGTATGAACATAGGACACTTTTTTTTCTCATATTTGTAATATTTTCAATATATACCAATATGTTAAAATACTTATTAATTTGACATGCAATTTATTCCGCCATGCTAATAACAACTGTCGCTATGCGACCGTTGCTAAGCAACGATTTGCATAGTTTGTTGTTAGAAAACGTCACCCAAAATGAGCTTGCTTAACGCATCTCTCTATTGAAAACCGAAAATAATTTCATAAATATATTTAATAAATATTCGTATAGTACAAGCGGGCGTAGCCGCGTACGGGTCCACTACTAAATAAATAAACGCTAATTCAATTATTTAAACCAATGAATATTGTTTAAAGCATATAATATAACATTTTCCAAAATCAACTTTGTATAAAATAATTCAAAGTTTCAACATCACGTACAGCGATTACAATAATTTGACAATCTCACTCCGCTCGGGAATACTGCTGTCCTTCATTTGTAAAACTGTCACGCGTTTATCTCTAAAATAGTAATTTACCTTTTTCATGACACTTATGTATTTTAATTTTTAACGTTAAAAGTTTTTTTTTTGAGGTGCTCGTGCCGCAGTAAGTTATCAACTGTATAGGTAGGTGAAGGATCAATTTATTTTTAGTTTCACGCTACATCCTGCACATGGCAGAGGGAACCTAGTCATAAGACACTTCTAGTCGCAACTTCCGCTTAATTCTGGAAGCATTGCGCATTGAGTAGCGGAACCCAACGCTGCGTATAGAAAATATTCTATAGTATTTTTAACCGACTTCTGTAAGAAAAGGAGGTTATCAATTCGACTGTATTTTTTTTTTATTTTTTATTTTTTTTTTTTTATGTTTGTTACCTCATAACTTTTGACTGGGTGAACCGATTTTGAAAATTTTTTTTTTGTTTGAAAGGTGAATGGTCCCATTTTTTTTTGGTCCATGTCTGACAATGGTATCTATGAGAAAATCACATAAGTCTTAAATTTGCATTAGGTATGTGCGCGACAAATAGACGAATAACTCAATGTCGCGCCAACCGATTTTGATAATTCTTTTTTTATTTGAAAGAATACACTTCAAGAATAATTTGGTGAAAGTTTGGTTAGGTTCCGATTATGGCATCCGGTGAAAATTTAGAAAGTTTGGTAAAAAATTGATTATACTGTAATAGTTACTAGCAAAAACTTTTTAAATTGATGTCAGAGGTGAGATTCCTGATCGTTGCATTTCTTTTCAACCAACCTCAAAAAAGAGGATGTTCTCATTTTCAACCAACTTCAAAAAAGGGAGATTTTCAATTTGCCCGAATACTTTTTATGTATGTTCTTGTCAATATACCAAACTGTAACTTTGCACAAAAATAATACCTAATTAAATAAAGTTTTACATAGAACAACCACAACCACTCGTTGACAACCACTACCACATCGCCACTCGTTTAAGAAGCATCATTTTAAGATCTACCCATCACTAAAAATCGTAAAATAAATTAATTTTTAACAAAAACAAAAACCGACTTCTAACACAACGAACTAAAAAGTGAAAAATAATTATACAAAGATTTTATAATTTTGAAGTCGGTGTCAAGCTAATGCTACACCTTTACTACAATATCTAATTACTAAGACTGTTTGTTTTAATTGGCACCGACTTCAAAATTATAAAATCTTTGTATAATTATTTTTCACTTTTTAGTTCGTTGTTGGAAGTCGGTTTTTGTTTTTGTTAAAAATTAATTTATTAATATAGATGTTCGTACGAGTATACCTATATAAATGTCATCAAACTGTGTTTATATTTCTTAGTCATATTTTCATATTATTGTTTAATGAAATAATAATATCCCCAAGTAAATTTAGAACCCATAATTATTACAATTAATTATACAACTTTACATTCCCAAGGGCTGTGCAAAATATATTTTTTTAAATTTTAGAAAAGCTCAAAAGCTGTGTTTAGATTTTATAAATTGGCAACCCTACTCCCGCGGGATCACCGTCGCGCCGCTGTCCGAGCATTATTTCTGTCACGAATTTATCAACAATTATAATTCACTTTGTGAAAGTAACAATTACTTTTATTTTTTTGTTTAAAATGTTTGTACATTTATATTTTTGCTTAGTAAGAATTATTCATAATTTTAGTATAATAAATAGAATTATGAAAATGTATGAATTATTTTTCGTATATTTAATATATAAAAATCTTACGATACTGAATGACTGACAAACAAGGCAGAGACTTATAAATACGGACCTTAGTAACAGAAAAGTGACAACACTATCGTGAATACACTAAGGTAAAAATATTTTTTTTACCTTCACGCTGTGTCCCACACACAGTGGAGAAGGCAGAGGTAACGTGGGAGTCTAGTGTTAAGACACTTCGTTCCCCACTTTCCGCCGAATTCTGTATTCTAGAGCAGCGGGACTTAACACTGCGCTTTGCCTTGTGACCAAGCGAAGTAATAGCTCGGGGAAATTAAATAATAATAATATTTCATTTCTTCGAGTAGGAAACGAATCCACAACCGTCGCGTTTACACCCTTCTGTCACTGGGCCCAAAACTAATGTTAAATTAAATTTATATTAATAGAACTCGTAGTCCAACTATTAGGTATAATATATTTATTATACATATTAACAAAAACAAAGAAAGGAGTGGTTGTAAATATACGTATAAAAAAAATACGTTATACGTATGAAATTTTATATTAAAAAAAATATTCGTTTAAAAATTTCTATGAAGCTTAATAACACTTTTAGCGTAAAATTCTCACGGTGTATTTCAAATTTCAAAATGTTGAATGGCTACTTCAATTATTTCATTTAAAAAATGCGGGCTTTTTTTTTGTTTTGTAATTATTGTATTTACCTTTTACCTTTTATCTATGCTATGTGGTATAAACGAAGATGATAGTTGTTTATTTGTTTTTAGTTTTATGCTATATGGTTCCTAGGTTCCCTCTGCCTACCCTGCTATGTGCGGAATGCTGCGAATAACAGCGTACGACACTTTTTTAGAACGCTAGGCTTCTGACCGCTGATAGAATGGGTTATATAGAAATGGAAAACCCATGTCAAAGAGATTTTTTCAATTAGAACTAGAAGTTCCTGAGGTTAGCGCTTCCAACCAAATAAACTTTTTAGTTTTATAATATATGAAAATAAATATATTAAACACCGTAGTATAAAAATATAACAAATTTAACGTGAAATCGTTTGGAAAATGACAAAAATGTTATAACACCGAAACCTGTCACGTTGTCAGTTCTCGATAAAATATTCAGATATGATAAAGTATGGGTATACGTATTACGTACACTCACCCTAAAATAATTTCGTTAGCGAGTAGAGCTTGGGGGTGAATTTTTATTATAGGAATGAAAGTTGGCGTTCCGTTGGTAGGAGAAAACTTGACTTTCGATAGCGCAAAATTATCGATTATTTTCATTTTGTCGCGTTTGAGTTTCGCAAATCAACATGCAGGTTCCAAAATGGACGGAAAACGGAGATAGAAATGTTTTAATTCAATTTTATTAAATGTTAAGCAGAGGGAACCTAGTGTTAAGACACTCCCTTCGTTACTTCTGCCCAATTTTCAAGACATTGCACATTGAAGAAGTATAGTTTTCTTTAAGTATCCCCTTAAATTAGCAGGATAAGTGAGAGGAACTTTCATTCTTTTATTTACTCTTTTAGGGGTTTATTATTACACATTATGTGTAACGAAATAAAAACGGAATACTTTGTTATGTTACCGGAAATCGAATCCATAACCAAAATTATACCAACAGTCACTAACCTAGAAGTGTACACTCTCAATTAAAATTAATATTATTTTCTAATTACAAAATATTGAATTAATTAAAGCAACAAACCTCAAATATAGTATCAAAATGTCGAGAGGCTTTTTCATACTATGTTATTTCAAAAAGAAACTTGTACAAGTAGTTTTTGATTGTCACTTCAATGGAAAAATACGGTATATCTGTCTGTTAAAATTGTCATTGGAAATGTGAAATTGAAAGTGGCATGGCGCGCGTCTGGCAATGAACTCGACGGTTGTGGGTTCGATTCCCAGTCGGGTGAATGTATTATTTTCATTGTCTCACTGATGAAACGATTAAACGCAGCATTGCGTTCCACCTCTCAACATGCAATATCTCTAAAATTAGGGAGCAGAGTGTCTTAACACTAGGTTCCCTCTGCCTACCCCGCTTTGGGGGAAAAAGCCTGAAACTCCTTATTATAATTACATTCACTATGCCTACAACACAATAATAAATGATAAGAAAAAGATAAGAAAACCACACGTTTTGGGTTCACCACTTGATTGCCTTATTTAAATTACAAAGTCTCATTGTCTTAATTAAAATACAATTTTGTCTAATAAATGTATTAATAGAATGTATGTAGGTACATTCCAATTTATATCTTTGTTTGTTTTGCAATTTGTAAACTGGAAATATTATTGAATTCCGAAACTGAGGATTCACCGTGTTTATCTAGACATGGATGATAACTAAAGTAAAAGTAATAGTTCAAGCGGGTGAACCCGCTAGTATAATATAATTATCAAAATTCCCATAAATTTTGAACCTATTATTGTGTACAGTCACACATAAGCTACGATGATATTTATGGTGTTTTTCTCGAAGTTTTTCACATTTGAAATAGTTTTAGTATTCACAACAATATTTCAAGTAAGCATTCTGTTTTGAAGAAACTTAAGTAAGTTTGGACGGAATGATAAATGGTTTAAAGAACGTAGTGTTCTTTTTAAATAAATAACTTACATAATAATATATTGAGGTCGTGGTGGCGCATGGGCACAAGCGACTGTAAACACGAAGGTTGTGGGTTCAATTCCCACTCGGGAGAGTGTGTGGTATTTGTTATTATCATTTCATTGCTCTAGTAACATGACAAAGCGCGGCGTTAAGTTCCTCCACACAACACGCAATGCCTCGGGAATTCGGCGGAAAGTTGGTGATGATGACATAAGCAGAGAGTATCAAAAATGTACTTCTTTCTAAAATAAATATATTACAACGGGAGAAAACCTAAAAAAGTCATTCGCCTAATCAGATAAAAAGAAACATGTACATTATTGAAAATGTTTCCTTTGTTTGAGATTTGAACCCACTCATCATCTTAGAAATGCAAGTTGGACGCTTCCCAACTTTGATACAACGGCGCCAATAAATATAAATTCTGCTTACGTATTGTAGATTAGGAAAAATAGTTATTTATATTATGTCTGTTAGTGAAAATTGCATTAAAATCCCTTGCGTACTTTGACATATTAAACATAACCACAAACCCTCGCAAACTTGGTCACCTGCCTCTGCCAAGTAAATATCCATTTACCAGCTCATATAATGATTTGTCTAAGGCACCTAATAATGCATGGCTAAATATTGGCAAAATTAAATCTAAACATTCTACACCGATTCTTTCTTCTTTTCTTTCTTTCTTGTTCTGACACGAGGCAAAGAAAACCTTGTTTACTCCAACATATACAAACCGTGCCACCATAATATACATATATACAGAAACTATGTAAAGGGTTAAGTGGAATAGTTAAGGAATTTCCAGTAAAGCATAAACCCAAAACTACTTAGACTATTCACTGTGGAGCCAAGATTTTACGTGAAAAGAGACGTTTATTACTAAAGTAATAATGTTAGTTTGATTAAGTCTCACAAGTAAGGGCTGTCGTGGCGAAGGGGTAAAAACTTGAGATGATTGTGTATACAATTCCTTGCCCTGCAAGGCTAAGCGAGGCGTTGAGTTCCGCAACTCAATAATCTATGGTCTCTAGAATTAGGCGGAAAATGGGGAAAAGAAGTAATAATTTTGAGACACTACTGTGTGTTTTTGTATACCATCAGTAAAGGCGAATAAAATCACCAATAAATAACCTGTAAAATTCCAAAATATAAATACAATTTATAATAATAATAATAATAATATAATATTAATACAATTTAAAAACAGTTGTAATAACATTTTATTAATACGAAATCAAATTAATTAAACAAAAAACTCGACTGAAAGACAACTTCATTACAAAATAACTAACAAAGTGGGTAGTTTTGTTATAATTGAGTGAAAATATTAGTTCAGCAAGCCGTTGGGCACTCGGGCTAACCTACCGTCTTTGCGGAACAGACGGAAACTTTCTTACCTGTAAAATAATTATGCTAATACCCCTTTATTTCAAACTATGAACACTGAACAAGGAGCACGTTTAAAACGAAAACTTAGACTTTTATTATAGACTTCTTAATTACTGGAGTTGGTTTTAAAAATACTTTGAGCGTTCTTTTTCTTTTACTTTTCTGGATGAGAATGTTTTTAGACTAGGTCGCTAGCTTAAGATATAAGGTTACACAAAGAAAGAGCAAAGCTAGCGTTAATTTATTAAAACCAACGTGGCGTAGTTAATGGCTGTAAGCGCTATGGTTGTTGGTTTGATCCCCACTAAGGGTAATACATTATTTTTATTTCCTCAGTCTAGTAATAGTTTTTTCAGCCTATCCTGCTATATGCGGCATACAAAGTGAAGCTAAAATAAAGTATTATGAGAACAAAAAAAAATAAAGCATTGATCTATCACAAGAACATTTCAAGCTCCCATGTAATATTTGAGAGTCCGCTGTCCAAATAATAACCGATTTATACACCAAATTATGAACCATTAACTCCCTTACTGGCTGCAACACGGATTTCCACATCCAGTTCGTATTTTCCGTCTTTACTAAACATATTTCCCAAATATACCAATTAAACCACTTGTTCTTCAATTTAACCATTTATGCTGGTCTAGCATTTCGTCTTTCCTGATTGTTTTCTAATATCCATTCCGGAAAAGCGAAATACCCTTCTTTCAACAATATGACCAATGCCCACAGCGTGTGTTCTGATGATATAATGATTACCTGGTCTCTGTACAAAAGTCAATTCACCTTCAAGGAACCTAATATGGCTCTTATATCACTTTAATTCACTCCTTTAATATATAAAAACAATAAATATACATTTAGATAATATTATATTTTGTTATATATTTCTTTCTGTTAGATACTAAAAGCACGTTGTAATAGAAATTGATTTTTCATAAAGATACCAAAATTTTGTAAGGTTAATCTTAATAATGGACGGTCGAGGTCAAGTTCTTTAACGTTTTGTTAATGCGTTATAAAGAAATGAAAGTAAAATATTGTAGAATTTTTTTTGTTACCATATTACTTTATACAATTAGACTATATAAAGTAAAATACATTTACATTTTTTTTTTTCAGTAGAAATTTCCGGATATCCTCTCGTAGTACCCTGCATTTCATCTTTTTACGCTGTGAAGGTTCGGCTACTCTTTGTCAGTTAACCAGTGTCAGTAAATTCTAGATGGATTTTTTTAAAGTGGATTCTGTATTTCGTATATAGCAGGATAGGCATGAGATTAGAATCCAACACCGCCACGCTTACAGTCTGACGCTGCGCATCGATAAAAAAAAGACGGTCAAGTACGAGTCGGTCTAGTCCACCGAGAGTTCCGTACCAATATCAGGATTATAGGTCAACGGGAAATATTTGAAAGGAGCTTGGTGATGAAGTAAGCTCCATAAATCAAACTTGAATTTGACTCTCGACTGAGACTCTCTTGACTGACGGACGACAAGTGACTCTCTAAGGGCTCAATTTTTTCCTTTTGTATTACTGAACCCTAAGAAAATAAAATATTTATATATATATTTAAATAAAAAAAATATATTAAACACAATACAAAACTATAACTAACATTAGTTTCAAGAATAACAAATATTTTGTACGCGCAATGCAGAATTGTTACCGACATCTTACAGTTCGAAAGTTGAAAGTTCGATAAAATTCAAAATTTCAGTTAAAAACTTTTACACGGGTAAATGTTATATAAGCAATATTGTGAAGGTAGTTTCACTCACTTTATTCGCACAACTGCTATAGAGTTACTTTTAATTTTAAATTATTTTATTATCTTTATAACATTATAAAATATAGAAAAAAAAACAATATTTTTTTATTATCCTTAATATTGTCGCTGATATTGCGCGGCTCTACTGGGCGGCTGTGGGTTCAATTCTTACTTGGGGGAATGAATTATTTCAATTTCTTCGCTCCGGTAACAAGACAATGCGCGGTGTTGCGTATCGCCACTAAACACGCGGAAACGTAACACGGGGAACGGAATATACATACTAGAATCCCTGTGCCTGCCCTGAAATATGCGAGTAAGAAATAATATGGGGTCCTGGGCGGCGGAGATCACTTACCATCAGGTGACCCGTACGCTCGTTTGCCTTACCTTTTTCCATGATAAAAAAAACTAAACTAAAGATCTTATAAATATCAGTACCCTAAAACGTCCTTAAAATAAAATATTATTGGGAAGGGGAAAAGAAAATTTTGTAATAATAGTGAATTTAGATAATACCTTCACATTTCTTTTCATCTGCCATATTACATATATGGGGTTTACGACTCTTGGGTGGTATTATGGCATAATAGAGACTTGAACTTGGTTGATAGTGAGTTCAAATTTTGAAAAAATATGTTTAATTGTTTACACAGTATAAAAATTTCTAGGTCATCATGGCGCAGTGACACTAGCATGTGACTGTAAGCTCGATGGTGATCATAGTAAGTGGAGATCAGAGAGTTTCAATACTATATCTGGAGATATTAACCTGATAAATATGCGGGATAAGACGTGAAGCTAAATAGATGAATGAGTAAATCACTCTGTCTTTTAGTGAAATCCGAGTTAAAATTCGTTGCGTTGTTTAAAAGATTCAATATGACTTCGCTGGGATATGATTTTGTTTTATACATTAAGACCGCATATAGTTAAAATAAAAGGCAAGTTATATATCAAGGTTCAAAGGGAAACGTACGAAAAGCTTTTCCTTTTTTAAAAAAAGATATATCTTTTTGTTTATCTTTACACATCTTCCGCATTTTAGGTGGCAGGTAACTCCATTCTCCATTCTGCACTTACCAATCGTTACTTTACAATTTCACGTTTATATATAGCAGAGTAGACAAAAGAAAACTTGTGATAAATTACTCTGTTATTTGAGATATTGGTGTTTTTTTAAACTATTTATTATTTTCCTTTAACTTACAATATTTGCTACAAAAATGTAAATTATACATGTAGTTACAATTTAAAATTTACGTTTCATCGAAAACGTGAACGTATTAAATACGCGATAATTGTGAAACATGAAGCATTGCGGTCAGACGAATTAAGGCTTGATGAGAGTATTACATTGTTATTGCTTCACGCTGTATCCTGCATATAACAGGGAAGGCAGAGGGAACCTGGTATTAAGACACGCCGTTCCTCCCGTATCGTCCAATTTTCGAGACATTGTGTGTTGAGTAATTTAATGCCGCGAGTAGTAAACTAGGAGAGAGTGGAGAATGAAATATTTAATATGTTAATTTCCTCGCACTGGTAACGAGGTAAAACGCGGCGTTGAGTTTAGCCATTCAAGGTGCTTCCAGAATTCCATGGAAAATGGAGAACGACAGGGTCTCAATGAGAACGTAGTGTCTTTACACTAGGGTTCCAGACCCTTTCTGCTTATCCTGCTAGTGCAAGGACACAGCGTGAAGCTAAAAAAGTGGAGAGGGAAATGTAAACGCTGATGTATATTTACCAAATTATAGCGTGAAAAGGCTTAAATATAAATAAATAACAAAACAGAACTAATAAAGTCCTTTGATAAATTATAAATTACTTAAATATAAAGTTCAGTTAATTAGTTGATGAATTTACTTTACATAAATAGCAAATGGTGCAAATAACAGTGTCTGACTGTAAATGATGGTTGTGATTTGGTCTTTACTTTTTTCCTAGCTTCACGCTGTATCACGCACATAGTAGGGTAGACTGGTAGTGTTAAGACACTCAGTGCCCCATTTTCCACAGAATTCTTTACGCAGAATGGAAAACGCTTTCCGTAGATTGGAAAATATTGGAGGAAACCTTCACCAACAGGGACACTGAGCTTAGAGATATAGTAAAACAAAATCTAAAAATTATACTCGTCAACACAAAATAAAGCTCAGTATAACAGGCTTAATGTAACGTAAACTCTAGATTATTCCAAAACAAAAACAAAATGAATAATTTATAAAAAACTAGTGGACCCGAACGCGACTACGCCCGCTTGAACTATACGAATATTTATTAAATATATTTATGAAATTATTGTCAGTTTTCAATAGAGAGATGCGTTAAGCAAGCTAATTTTGGGTGACGTTTTCTAACAACAAACTTTGCAAATCGTTGCTTAGCAACGGTCGCATAGCGACGGTTGTTATTAACATGGCGGAATGAATTGCATGTCAAATTTATAAGTATTTTAATATATCGGTATATATCGATAATGTTACAAATATGAGAAAAAAAAGTATCCTATGTTCATCCCGAGACCCTCAAGTATCTCTATATGAGTATTTTATCACAATGAAATTAGCAGTTTGGCCCTGATTGCGTAAAAGACAGACAGACAGACAGACAGAGTTACTTTCGAATTTATAATATAGGTATGGATAAATAAACATTCCACAATCTAATGTTGGCTTAAGTACAGTGTGTGTAAAATTAATAGTCTTTTTCAAGCTAAAAACGAATATTCGTTCAAAATCAAGGTTGTAGGGAATCATCAATCAAGTGGCGCTCGGTAACAATTGCCATGATTTATAGCTTTGGTATTTGTGATATTGTATTTTTATATACATATATGTACAATATATAGACATTTTTTGGGACGATTTTAATAGAAACCTCCGTTTTGATCTACCGTATATGGGAATGTAGAAATTCATCAAAATATCTTTTTATTCTTTGTTTTTCAGTTCAATTCCCGGGCGGTGGAATTAATTATTTTCATTCCTCGCTCTAGTAAAAAAAGACAAAACGGCATTGTATTGGGCCACTTAACATGCAATATCTCGAAAATTGGGCGATGTGTGAGGAACGGCGTATCTTAAGACTATATCCCTATATATATGAGATAAAAGTGTGAAGCAAAATAAAAAAAAATGGGTAAAAAATCGAAAAATACAACAGTCACAAGCGTACTGTAAACGCGAACGGTTTTGAGTTCGATTCCCACTCGAGGTAATGAAATATTTTTTTTATTTCCTTGTTCTGCTAACCAAGTAAAGTGCGGCGTTTAGTTCCGTCAATAAACACGAAGTGCCTCCAAAACTCGGAGAAAAGTAGGCAACGAAAGTTTCTAAATATTTTAAAGCCCACGCAAACAAAATTTTGGGCGACGACTAGTATCATAATATTTTTTTAGTTAAAATACATCGCCTACACCTAAATCTTTCAGATTTCTTCTAAATCCAAGTAAGATCAACGTGAAAATTTCTCAACAATTTCTTTAAGCCTATTTCTACTTTATTATCTTATAAAAAATACGTAAAAACCGCTTCGGGAAATGATTCTTTCTTTTTTTTCTGGTAAATTCCTACATAATTTGACGTTTTAATCAAGTACAAAAAACGTTATGTTCTTTTTGATAAGCTTAAAATATTATAGATATCTTTTACATATACAACTATAACATAAATACCTTTTATTATGATTTATTTTTATAACTTTATGTTGCTTGATTCATTTTGTTTTGGGAGAGTCCATTCGCCGTCCTGCGGTTGAAGTTACCTCGGAGACTTTGAATGTGTCATCACAACTTAGTTATTTACTTTTGACCACGCGGACGATGTCATAGTTATCATTAATTATATTAGACTAAATTTAAACTTTTTATTTAATACTTTAAAAAGTTTTTTGAAAATCATATAATATATATTTTTTTATTTCGTGTTCAATTAAATGTATAGTTGGGTTTAGCCCACCATATTATGTCAGTCAAAATGTTGTCATCATGTCATGCCAAATTTCCGAGTTATTGCGTGTTGAGTGGCAGAACTCAACGCCACACTGTGTCGACAACGGAGCGGGAAAATGGCATACACTATATTTAAATTACTTTAAATATAATAATTACTCTTAATGGGTCTCGTACCCATAACCATAGCCTTAACAGACATACGCTGTCCCATTGCACCACAACGGTCAGTTTATTACCTCCCATATAAAATATGCTATACCATACATGTTCATATATATATTCATTCGCAAAGAGAAACTTTTCACGAACTTTCCGTGTGTGCCTCTAATGGATTTTTTTATTTTATTTTTTCGTTCTATTTATAACAAGCTCGTGATTTTTTCAAGAGCTTTTGAGGTTCCTTTGTTTTCTGAGGATTAAATTTGTATTTACCTAATAATTTATACCTGAGAACGGTATTTTGGTTAGTAAAGCTCAAAAAAAATATTTTCTATATATTTATAAGTATAAATATTTCGTAATTAAAAAATACTAGGTTCTCTCTTATCAAAAATCAAAATGAATTAACTTTACGCTGTATCTCGCACACAGCAGGGTAGATAGAGGGAACCTAGCGTAAAGACACTCCGTTCTCCACTTTCCTATCATTCTCTCATGTCAACCCTCCTATATGTGGGGGGCAATTATAATTTGAATTCATAACCACCGTATAAAGCCAGCCACATTGTTTCACATTCAGTTCAAATAACTTTATAGTTTATTACATCTAAGCGTGCCAACCGAGCAGACTTAACTAGACCATTGTCACATAAATAGGAGAAGGCACGGTGAAAATTGTACGGTTCATGTGCTTCTGTACATAGTGGTAGAATAGGAAATATTCAAGTTGAACCTGATTGTTTTAGGTTTGATCCCATTTGAAGAATAAAGGTATGCTGTTGTGGCACAGTAGCGCAGAGCAGTGACTGTAAATGGGACGTTTGTGGGTTCGATTTTCAATCGGTTAATTAAATATTTACATTTTTTTGGCTTTGATTTCAGCCATTCAGCACGCAAACCAGGGTAACGGCACTCCTAAGCACTAGGTTTCCTTTGCATATCCTAATAGATGTCATAAAGCGTGAAGAGAAACCTATATATAACCTATATATAGAAAAACTTGATTAGTCCCACTCTCTACAAATGGAATTAATATAAATAAATTAAAAATTAATAAAAAATAAATAAAAGAAATCTTTAACATAACTTTCATTATACAGCTTCTTTATATAAAATTTCTTTACATAAAATCAACAATCTATACAAGTAAATAAAATTGTTTAATATAGGTACATTTTTTAACTCTAAAAGAGGGCATCGAACTCGTTACAGCTATACTATATATATATATATATATATATGAATACTCACACAAAGACAAAGCTCAGCTCAGACCTCGTGGATTGTACGTCTATAATGAATATTTCACTCATGTAAGAGAACAAAGGTAAAAGAAGCAAACAGACAGTTTGTATTTCATACTGTTTTGTATGACTGCAATGTAATGTCTAATTGTAATAATTGTTTAAAATTCAAACCCTATATAATATAATAGGTCGTTGCAATGAATTCAATAACGATTCATTATTGAATCGATCCTTAAAATTATGTAGTTAATACTGCCTGTAATTAACAAACAAAATGTCTAGATAACTAAAACATAATCCGATAATAATAATTAACGTTAGTACATGTACACATTTGTGCATAATTTAATTTATTTATTTTTATATTATATAAAAAAAAATCAAATCAGCTTAACGCAGTATCCCTCAGATATCAGGGTAGTCAGAGGGAACCTAGTATTGGGACACTACGTTTCCACTTTCCATCGAATTCCAGAGGCATTACGTGTTGAGTGGCGTAACTCAACGCCGAGCTTTGCCTTGCCAGAGCCAAGGAATTAAAATATAAATTTCAATAAACATTTCTTAATGAAAACTGAATTTTTCCGCCTGAATTCAAGACAATGCATGTTGATTGGCGGAATTCAACGCCATTTCTCGTCTTATTCGAGCGATTGTTTAAATTGATTCAAAAATTTCAAATAGGTTCAAATGAGAATTTAATTCAAAAACCAGAATAATAACAACAAACAACAGCTGTCAACAGCGGGATAGTAAAAAATATTATAGTAAACGGTCTCCCACACGTGACTCTGTAAAAATATAAAAGGAAAAAGGATAATAAAATGTTTGGTCATTACCTACTTCTGTATAAGGAGAGATTGAGTTTAACGTAACGTGATGTAATTTATTACATTATTTCCTGAAGACACAGATGTACAGGATCTGTTCTGTGTTATTGATTTTATAGTTCTATATAGAGGCACAAGGACGTAGGACTGTGAACTGGACGGTTGTGGGTTCGATTCTCATTTTGGGGAATGAATAATTCATTTTCGATTAATTGCGTCAAGGAGGAATTGAACCCACAACTGCTACAATGGCTGTGCCGGTGCGCCACAATCGTATCGCCATTATTTTAATTGGTATTTCTTGCTAGTTTCACACATTAATCAAGTTAATGTTTTAAGTTGTTAAGAGTACTAATTTTGCAATTTCATGAATAAATCTACGTCTTTTAATATATTTTCTATCTTTCTTTCTTTTATATTTATAAGCAGACATTTTGCAACGGCACCATAGAGGTATTTGATCTCAGAGTTTTCAAGGGAAAAAAATGGATTATTTACTCAGTTTTAAAGCGAATAAACTGTTGAAAACAGCACTTAAATCACTTGAGCGATGGAAGAATAAATTTTGTTATTCACTCTCTCAGCGTGAAGACATTGTCTGAGTGAGGGCTTTACACATAAAAGTTTCTGTGAGATATTACACTTGTGGATCAATTACTTGTAAATAAGTGCAGATTTTAAAATAAATAACTATATAGTATACTAGTAATTAGCTAGGCCTTGTGTCCTTAAACTTGAACATCTACTTAAGAACTATAAATATACCCTAATGATATTATAAATTTGAACGTTTGTGGGGAAGGATGTTTGTTCCCCCTTTCATATAAAAACTACTTAATGGATTTCGATAAAACTTTACAATTATATAGCTGGTTAGTATAAACTAAAGAGTTGTGGATTCAATCCCCGCTCAGGGAAATGTATAAATTGAAATTATTACATTTGCCTGAAATACGTCCATTATCATTTAATTTCCCTTAATATTTAACATGTTCATTTCCTCGCTCTAGTAACGAGGAAAAGAGCGCGTTGAATTCACGCAATACTTGAGGTATTCAGCGGAAAGTGGAGAACAGAAGTGTCTGAATAGGAACAGACTACCTCAACCAGTTTCCAGGTTCCCTCCGCCTATCCTGCTATGTGCGGGATATAGTGGGAATATTTTTCTGCTCTATCTATCGGGAAAAAGCGATGTAAGGCTCCACCAAAGCAGAGAACAGCTCCCCCTACCTACTCTACCATGCGAGATAAAACGTGAAGGTATAAAATAACGACTCAAATGCAACTAAATGCAGTATACGCGCTATATTATACTTTTTTGTCCCCATTTCAACGTTTAATGTGTCGCACCGCTTTTTACGATTACGTGACTGCGAATAAAGAGGTGTTTTACGCTTTAATTTATTCTGAATCTCGTATGAAATATTAATATTTGTATTGAAACTGGGCGCGCTGTAATGCTTTTGTTTTGGTTTTTTATATGTATTGAAAATGTTATTAGTTTTGTTCTTTATAAGTTTTTTTCCAGTGCGGTTTGCGCGTGTTCCGTATGTAAAAGTGTAGAACGTAGTGGTGAAACTCTTTGCTCTCCGCGTTACGCGATCTGTATCTTTAGTTTAGTATTTAAGTGACGATCGAGTAGCGTAATCTAGCGACGGGCATTGGTTAAATAAATTAAAATATATTTAGAAAACTGGTTAAAATAATAATAATAATATTTACAAATAATAATGACCACTACAATCAAAGTAAATTCGTTACGAACAGTATTAAATTACCAACGGATTGAACTCGTCTAACCGCATCGATTCACGCTTTTAACAATTGTAGTGCAATTTAGTGATTCTACGTTCATTCTGAATGGTTACAGAGTTTCAACTAATACTGTAATAAATAATATTATAGAGCTAAAAATATATTTCACAGAACGACTCAATCTCAGGACCTGGATGAATTAAAAGATTATTATTAGTCCACATATATTCTTAACACTAGGTTCCCAGGTTCCCGATCATAATCTGTTCTTTTCAGATTCAACTGCATATATCAGAGTAAACAGAGATAACCTTTTGTCTAGACACTGCAATCTCTCCTAATAAGAGACATTGTGTGTTGAATTTCTTCGCATTTAACACTCCTCCATCCGCATGATTTTTGTAAAAAATAGTAATTTTTTTTGCCTCATTTATTAATAAACAAAAAACTTATTACTAAGCTATAGAGTGTTCGTTCAATTGCGTTAAGCTTTTTACTTTATAAAACAATTTATACAAGTAATGGTAAAACAAAAAGGTATTTCTGGAATTTTAAAAATGAAAACAACTAAATTTCCGAGTATTTTCTAGTATAGAATTTTCTATTCAATTAAGTTGGAGCTTTGTAAATGTTTTTACGATAAACAATGAAAGAGCACGGGGATAAAATAAATAGTTGATCGTAAAGGTGGAACAAACAACACGTTTACTACTGTATGGGATTTCAAATAGTGACTTTTTCGTAACGACGTATGACATATTATTAATGAACTGTTAGCAAAAACATGGTCCATACTTTTGAAAAGCTAAAAAATAGCTAGCAAAAAGTTACTTCGTTTAACTTTTCGTTTGTGTATTTAAAATGTATTTCAGTTGGATATTTGACTTTGAACACGAGTGCGGCACGTCAACTGACAGAATCCTTGGTCTGCCAGTCTACCGTGTGCGTGCCGCGCTCTTCGCTTTGATAATTCTAGACATTGCACGATGAGTGGTGGAACACAACACCGCGGATTACCGGAAAAGGGCAAAGATAATAATTTATTACCCCGAGTGAGAATAAAACTCACAACCCTCACATTTATAATCATCGTTGAAAACTTGGAAAGCCAAATTTAAAAAAGAACTAATACATTTTTCTCATAAACCTACACCTACCTATATCTATATTAATATTACAAGACGCAAATATTTGATTGAAAGCGCTTACAACAGCAACTTAGTTATTTTCATTTAACCATAAAGGCAAACCCGCAGGTAAATGCTAGTTATTTATAACTCCCACCAACATATCATAGTAAATAGTATACCTTATAAGTAAACTGTTCTAAATTCTTTCCTTATTTGATATGGGTAAGAAGAATGTATCAACATGTCTCCAGCGTAAGCATCTCCCTTTATAAATGTCAAACTAGAAGGGATTTGCTGAATTTGTGGAAGAGAGAATGAAGAATGAATTGTGTAAGTTTTTACGTAATATTCTCCATTAAGTTATTGACGCTGCAATAGCACAAGCGTCCGACTGTTAATGTAACAGTTGTGAGTTCGATATCCACTCGAAGGAAGGAATTAAGGTTTTTTATTTTCAGCTTCATGTTGTATCTATCTCACATGTAGCAGAACAGAGTAGGCAGAGAAAGACTAGTGTTAAGAAACTTCGCTCCCTACTTTCAACCGAATACTGGAGGCATTGCGTGTTGTGTGGCGGAACTCGACGCAGCACTTTTTGCCTCACCACCAGAAAAATAAATAAAAAAAATTCAATTCTTCAAGTCGGAATTAAAACATAAAAATTTTTAATCTAAGTTTCAGCAAAATTATAGTAGTAGTTTTATTGGCGTCGAAAAGAGTAATTATTTTTATATATATTTCTTTTAGCGCTTTGTTTTATTATCCAGAGTAAGAATATTTTCCCCCAAGTGGGAATTGAACCCAACTTTTGCATTTACAGTCAGAAGCTGCGCTGCTGAGCCACGAGGCCCACATACTTTAAAGTTTATTGTAGTTTTGGATCGTGTTTATCAATAATTAATCTCCTCAGTAGGTACGTAAATTGTAGCTTCCGAAAGCATTCCTTTACTGAACATTCTTTATTGTTAATATATTATACGAGGAATTTTCACTATTATTCTGGTTCCAGGTAAAATGTTGAGCGAAAAATTGCTAAAATTAATTATTATATATTTTAAAGTGAATCAACACTAGGCTCTCTCTATCTACTCTACAGCATGTACCAGTACCCATGTTCCATCTTTGCCATGGCAAAGCTATTTTTTTGGTTAGCTAATGTTACTTAATAACTACACTAATTATCTAAATTTATATATGTATAATTTAAACATCCCATTATTAAATTTGAACCAGCTACCACTATACCAACGTAAACATCTATAGTACACACGTATACTATACACACTTAAGTTAACAGACATAGTAAATAAACAAAGTAGATTATTCGAAACATATCTATCACTATCAATTAAAGGATAATCACGTAAACTACTCAACACGTGTTCCATTATTTGAATAACCATAGTTAATATTGTAAACAATCTTCATATGTGCTTGATTGACATAGAAATAATTAGATATTTACATAAACATATATGCACAATATACATTACTAATGAATTATCAATGAAGTAAGGAAATATATTTTTAGTTTTACACTGCATCCTGCACATAGCGGGTTAGGCGGAAGAAACATGGGAATCTAGTGTTAAGACACTTTGTTCCCGTTAAGACACTTCCGTTTGAGAATCACTCGAAGCCATTGAACGGAGCGTTTCACATTAAGTTTCCATATCCCCTCTACTTACCCTGCTATGTGCGGGATACAGCGTGAAACAAAAAAAAAACAAAATTGACGACGGCTAGTAATAATATTTATGTAAACAGTTTTTATAATTTACGTTGAGTTAAATTTAAAAGAGAATTTTAATCGTTTATTTTTATAACCAATCAAATAAAAAATTAACATCAAACGTTTTAAACCTACGCAAAAAAATATTTCACTGGAAAAAAGGTTACTTCTTAAAAGTTTTTATTTTTGTTAAAGGAAATTCTTAATTTTCGTGTATACAAAAATAATATAGCAATTATCTTAATATTCAATTCACAGTATCTCAGTTCAATTAATACAAAAGTGTTTTAACGACGCTCACTTATTTTTTTTTCTTTCTCACTTCCTTCTTCAAGTGATTTGCTAATTGCTTCTGAAATGTACAATGAATTATTAATGTTTATTTTAGGATCGATAAAAGTTTTTATGAAATGTTGATTTTGATGTACTTTACTTCTTTCTTTAACTTCACGCTGTATCCCACATATAACAAGGTAGAGAGAGGGAAGCTAGTGTTAAGACACTCCGTTTCCCACGCGTCACCCAATTAACAATACATTGCAGTTAAATGGTGGAACTCAACGCGGCGCTTTTTGTAAATTAAATCGAAAAGTACAAAAATATCTTAATTTTCATAATAAAACAAATCCGCTGAGTGCGAGTCTGACTCACCCGCCTAAGGTTCCGTACCAGCTGGGACATGGTGACAAATATGAGTTTTGTACGCACTCATTTAAGAAGAACAATAATTATTTGTAATTATGAATATACAAGTTTGCAATGATTTTTATCTATCAATTTTCACTTTTCGAACACTTTCCATTATTTATTTTGTAAGTTGTCCACGGGAAGTACCCTATAGGTTTTAAATACGCGGTGAATTTCATAAAAAATGCAGCAAAAACGACGACGACGATTAAATCATTTGAGTTGACTTAGGATCTTGGTTTTTCTGTGCCTTGAGGGAGACTCGACCTGAATATAAGATATTAATTACAGCTGATTAAACTAGCTCGAGATAAATGGTCTTTATAGAAGGGCAGAAGGACAACAATAAGTTTTCCTATAAGGGTCCTATGCTATAAGGGTCCCTATCCTATAAGAGTTCCATTTCCCCTTATGAGGTACGGAACCCTAAAATCCCAAAATCAAGTTAACACGACACAATATAATCCGTTATAATTCATTTGACGCGGATTATTATGTTTAATTAATCGAGTTAATTCGCGACATATCGTCGAGCAATTAATAGGTTACTTAATGAAGTGACAAACGAATTAAATGGACGCGTTTTAAAAATGAATTTATCTTTTGTGGATAGGGATGTACCTATTTTTTTTCGAATTATTAGAGTATGACAGAGGGAACCTAAAAGTTTATGCATAATATAGAAATTTCAAGAGAAATTAGTGAGGATATTGTTTATCTTCCACACATTTAAAAACATTGGCGGACCTCAACGCCGTGTTTACTACAATTAGAGGAAAATGAGAATATGTAACTAAATCATAAATTAACATGGAAGTAGCACGTGTTGCCTATTGTAAGTTCCATTTCCACCCGGGGAAATTAATTATTTACATATTCTCGCTCTGGTAAGAAGAACTGCATTCCACCACCCAACAGGAAATGCCTTGTAAGTTATATACTATACCCTCTGCCTATCAGAAAAAAAGAAGAGATAAACAAAAACATCAAACCGCAAAACATCTAAATCCCCACAATCAATAAGTAATGAAACATCAAAAATCATTCAAAAACCAGTATTTTCAGTTATTAAATTTTAAATAAGCAGTCGTCTTCTTCTTTCGTTTTGCGGTCATTATTTTCTTTATTATATATCACAGGATACAGGTTCATTATCTGGGCAGAGCTACCGCGGGCACTTCGAATGTGTTATGCATCATATACGTCTTAGATAATGATAATTCCATTTAATCATGAAAACAAAGCCTTAGATAAAAGCTAAATAAATCAGATTCACGCTATATCCTGCACACAGCGGGGACGTTGAGTGGCGGGACTCAACGCCGCGCTTTGCCTCAGTATCAGAGCGAAGAAATGAAAATATAAATTTAAATCAATATTTAGTTTCTTCGAGTGGGGATCGAACCTACAACCACTCGCTTTTACTTGGGCACCTGCACCACGACATGCTTTAATAGGTAAAATATAATAAATATACTGAAATTTAACACTACAGCTAAGTAAGTGTTTATATTATAAAGTTCATATTAGTTTTTGCAGACAAAGGCATATTTTGTTCGGAATCGGCCAGTCTTAACGAGGCTGGCATTGATCGAAATTGTCTCAAGGGATTTTCAATAACGTCTGTAGCTCTGACACTATTGTAGCACACTTGGGGTAAAATAAATTAAGATGTATAGTTAAAAGTTTACACTGGTCTCTATTTTCGAGATTTTGCGTGTTGAGTTACGGAATTAAACGCCGCGTTTTGTTTTTCACAATGGAGAAATGAATTATCAAAGATTACGAGTTTTTTTTCGATTTTGTATGCGTAGTTTCATTATTGTTTGTATGCTTGTCCTCAAATTTGAGAGAAACTAAAAGTTGTATCGAAGTTATTCTTTTTAATTTAGATTGTGTTAAGAAACTGTCTAAGTTTTGTTAAATTCGGATAATTATTTTTTTAAATATAGAGAAATGTTGTGATTTGAAGTGAGTTTATTTATGAAATTATTTTTATGTAATTAACTAGCTGACAATACTCGAAAAACGACATAATTAAAGTTAGTTTAGCCAACCATATATTTTACATCACTATTATTATAATTTTATAATATCAGCATCGCAAAACACAGCAAAATATACGTGGTGATATAAAAAATTGAGACATGAGTGGGTTCTAATTCCAATTGGGGAACACTGTTTTCATTCGTATCTTTAGTAACAAGACATTGTTCCGCCACTCAACAAGCAATGTCTCGAAAAGTGGGCGAAGCATGGAGGACAAAGTGTTTTCAGTTTTCAGTAAATTTCCGTTTCCCATCCGGTTATGTGGGATACAAGGTGGAGCTAAAAAATAACATAATTTTAAATATAAAATAAAAATATTATTATATTATGAAAGTTGTATACGGATTAAAATATAAAAGCACTTCGTTATTAACGCATTTTCAGCTCATTTACGATGCCCAGTATCCACAGTAAATATATCGAATTTTGTAAATATCTTTTCGTTTTAAATTTAAAATATTAAAATTAAACACGGTGTGGCGTAGTGGGACAGCATATTTTTTTAAGCTTCTTGCTATATCCCACGCATAGCAGCGTAAGCAGAGGGAACCTGGGAACCTAATACGAAGACACTCCATACCCATTAAGACACTTCCGTTCCCCACCTTCCAAGTTTTAATTCCCCGAGTACGAATTGAATCCCCCGATGGGTTTCTTGTCATCATGAGGCGAAATACTCCTATAATTAAAATCTTTTTAAACGACTTCGAGGTGAAAAGGAATAAGAAATAATCGAAGCCATCCGTTTATTAGCAAAATTGGAAAAAGTATTGAACACAATGCGTATTGCCTATGTCTAGACGGTACAAAGGATATTTAAAATCGATAGATTAATGTCTTGTAAAGGGAAGTTTGATTGGTCGATAGTTGTGGATTCAGTGCCCACTCAGGTGGATTATTATAGTTCACTAGACTGCGACGAAGCACAAAAATAAGTTTTTTGTCTAAGGCAGACAAAAGATTTGCTTAAGCTAATCTCAGAATAATAAACACTTCAAATCAATTATTTGTCTAAATAAGAATCGATCCTACTACTTTTATATAATATAACCACTCCACTACGTCGTCCATTTTTTTACTAGAGCACTCTACGTGTAAACTACAAATGATATCGATATTTTATTTTAAAGATTGAATAAAAGACGCGTAATGTGTTCCAAAGTGTTTTCTGATAGAGCACTCTCGAGATAGGTTTTGAATCTAAAGCATTATTTAAGTATTCATGTCATTTACAATGTTTCTTAAATCGTCATTATTTAAAGATAAAAATAATCATTACATTAAACTAAATATTATGTAAAAATGATTATGGATTCTTTTTTCTCTATTTCTTATCGATGTGTTTTCGTCGCGTAGACATGTACCTAGTTCGATTTGAATCATTATTTTGTCATTGTATAAGGAGAGCCCAGAGCCCAGGTGGTCCCATATAAGTTGTATGGCAATTCTTTCAGTACTTTTTGAACCTGAGAATATCGTACTACGACACCCCGTTCCCAGTAAGACACTTACGTTAATTTTCCCTAACAAAAATGTATGTACTGGGAAGATTTACAAGAAACGTGGGTATCAAATCAGTCCAAATCTAATTCCATTTGACGATGAGAACGAAAAAGAAAATTCATTTTAAAATAACAAATATAAATATCAATAAAAGTGACTAAAACAAAACTTTGTGAAATCATAAATTTTATTTTCAAAATGAAATAAATATAAATATAATAAAAGTATCGTCTGCTCTTACATTTCATATTAGACGTAAAAGGTTCTAGGAATCTCGTACCAGAGCATTGTACGCAGAAACGAAACGGTGATGCATTTTAAATTATTCTTTGATGGATTCTAAAGAATATGTTCGTCTGCCAAACTCTGTAATGGATGTCTGGAAAAGGTAATTTTATTTTGTTTTTAAGCTTGTATTATGAATTGTAATTTGATACAAAAAAATATTTAGATTTGACCTGGAAATTTGCCTATGTACTGTAGAGAATTTATCAATAATAAAAACCAGTCAAGTGCGAATTAGAGTCACCCACCAAGGGTTCCGTACCAATTCCAGGATTATATTGTTAAGGATTGAAGTACAGCTAATAAAAGTTGACAAACATAAGTTTGCGGGTGTTTCCTATCATTTTGTATGAAATTAAATACAAATATAAGTTTGCAATGAATGAAAATTCTATAAAAAGGAAATTTTAACGCTTTTTCTTTTTTGCTTCATTCTGTATCCCGAATATAGCAGGATAGGCAGGGAGAACGTAGAAAACTTAGGGTTAAGTTTAAATTCCATATTGAGTGGCGCAGCTAAACGCAATATTCAATAAACACTGCCATTCCCGAAATATCCCTATCAATTTTTCTAGTAATACCAACCAAAAGGGGTTTTAAGAATTAAATATTATAAACTAAAGTAACAGTCCAAGAAAATCGAACCTACTGCCTCGAGATAAAAGCTATGTAAAGATTATTGTACATAAATGCAAAGTTTATTACAGCTGTATAGAATTTAATAGCGCATTTACATGTTTATCTGTTCCAGCCCAAGCGTAATGCTTCTAACTTCATTTCATACATACATACATGCATTTGAGTGATAATTCGTAAACAATGGGAAGAAATGAGGTTGAAACTAGGTTGATGGGAGAGTTTTGAATAGATTTTATGATATTATTATTTTTCTTTAGATATTTTATTAACTTTACACTGTAGGTATCCCGTATATTATAGCAGGACAGATAGAGAGCAGCTAATCTTAAGATACTCCATTCTCTGGAGATACTAAATAATTCATTCTCCTTAGAGGAATGTGGAAGACCCACGACTGTCAGGAACTAGAGGAGTATTTCTTAAAATTCCCACAAACACGGGAGAAAACGTTTAAGTTTTGAACTTTCTAGCAGTTTCAAAGGAGGTATATGGTTATATGCATAGTAACTTTTAACGTTTGGTACCCAGACCCTCTTTTAAGATGCATTGTGTGTTGAGTGCCGTAACTTAACGCCGCGTTTAGTTTAGAGCGGAAAAATAAAAACAATTTATTGCTTCAATTGGACATCAAACCCATTTATTGCATGTACAGCCAGACTTCATCCTACTGTTCTACGTTAGCTAAATAGGTTTTAAAAATAAGCCTCACATAATTAATTCTAACTTCTAAGCGTATTATTAACACGCACTGACCTACATACTTAAGAGTCACACATTATAATAAATAACCTATTAACATACGATCTGTATTTCTAAAGCTTCTAAGTCTTTATTGCATATACATACATATATAATACAGGAGTATTATACGGAAATAAGCTGTAATTATACGGAAATATTTATATAATTTAAATAACAATAAGTTTTTCTTTATTTTACGATAGACCAATCAACACGTAAACAATTAAGCGTGAAAGGGAATGGAGTGTTTTGACAGTATGTTCTCTCTGTCTGCCTTTAAATACAGGGCAAAGCGTGAAACCAGCCTGACCTTTCATTAAATAACTATACTTTTAAAATAAACTTTGAACCTAGAACCTTTCAAAAAATAAGATATAAGCAAGAAACCCTTTTAACACCAGGCTACGAACTGGAATTCCTTTGCTATCATAAACTTTTGTGGGAGTGCTTCGTCAGCGTCGTTATAAAGAAGGTGACTTGGATATATTAATCTCTGTCGTCTTCAGCTTACTATTATATTATAAAACAATTTACGAGTTGGCTTTCATCGGTTTCAATATAAGGGTTGTCTACCTTATATACATATTATGAATATCCCGCACACAGCATGGTAGACAGAGAGAACCTAGTGTTAAGACACTCCGTTCCTCATTTTTCACCGAATTTTGGAGGCATTGCGTTTTGAGTGACGGAGCTCACCGCCGCTCTTTGCCTCGATACCAGAGCGAAGAAATAAAAATATAAACTGAAATAAATATTTCATTTTCTCGCCACGACTGGCTTCATCAGAGTGATTATTCTATGATATACTCGTTTAAGCTCCAATAGACTTTGTATCAGATAAAACACGGTCTATTGGGCATAAAAATAATTTTGGTTATAGAAATAGCCACTAATAAATAAATATTAATAAATCATTGAGAAAATAAAAAATACTGTTTACCTTTCGTTTTTTTTGATAAAAAAATCGCATTTTCCTGATTTATTAAAAAATCTCATCTTCTTTATCTCGTTTACCAGCGTACAGAGAAAAACATTTACATAGATTTTAATAATCGGCCTGAAATTCGAAAAATTGTGTATAGAGTAGGAGAACTCAATGTCGTGCATCGTCTACCAGAGTGGTTAAATAGAATTTGTTCATAATGATTTCCCCAGATGGGGTTCAAATCCTCAACCATCGCATTTATGCCAAACGCTGAAAAACTAACTCATCCCTACCCTGCTCCTATATTAGCCTTTTACTTAGCCTTTACATAACTTATGATCGATTTCATAAAATTAGACAAATAAAAGTGATATAAGTATAAAAAATTAAATTCACTTCCCCCAAAATTGTGCGGGCACTATATTTCTAAAATTGTGGATGAAACTTGGGTTGTTCCTTATGATATCTAAGTCACTTAAATCAAAATGGATCGTCCCGAAATGATTTTAAGTTTTCGAGAAATTCTCGGACAAATATACAAATATATTTATTAGGTATAAATATAGTTGGTTTCCTAAGATTTAAACCATTTCCATGTAACGTAGTCGAGTCCCTTGACAATACAAGTTAGTGTATTCCCTTTGATCTAGAGTAACAGCCGGTGGACAGGACGCCCATCAAATAGCTTGGATGTACAAAGGCTTGTCGTTATAAGGTTACTATACAAAACTTGGAATGGCTGTTGGTTACAGAGGCCAGAGTCTGACAAACGTGACGGTTGTGGGTTCGATTCCTACTTGGAGGATTTTTTTTATATCCTTGCTCCCGTAATAAGACAAAGCGCGTTGAATTCTACCACTCTACACGCAATTTGTTGAAAATTTGACTGTGCGTGAGGAACGGAGTGCCTTGACACTAGGTTTCCCCTACCCTGCTATATGCGGGACCTTGCCATATGCCTTTATCAAGGAAGGCTATATTAATTAATTGTTTCGATATCTCGGGCATTTAGAATGTGTCATGTATTATACATACTCTTAGTTATTTACATTCGACAATAAAAGTGAAGGCTCCAATAAAATACAATAAAATAAATTACCTTAGACGTTTTTATTAAAGTGAACTTTCTCTAGTGAATTATCAGAGAAAAAAGAATCTAAAAAACAGAATAATTAGTCACTCTATGAAAGGGTGAAAGCACCAAAGTCTTGCAATAACACATTTTTTACAAACACACAATTGTGGGGGACAATTTGTTTTATTTACAACCGTAGTAAATAAGCAGAGAGTAAGTTAATGGGTTTTTATTGCGGACAATGGCTACGTACAAAGCAAAGAAAATACTATTAGAATGAAGAAATAAATGTATAACTGGGGAATGAGATGTTTTTATAAGCTTTTATTTGATGAATCAATTCTATGAAAAATATACATATTCTTAGCTTGACGCTGTATCCTTTATATAGCAGAGGGAAGCTAGTGTTAGTTTATTCCGTTTTCCACTTTTTACTCATTTTTTAGCAGATACCTGTGCTGTCACGAGTCAGTAAATAAAATAGCCAAATGCAAAATAGCTAATTTACATAGATATATGTAATTTTCACAAATATATATATAATATAATATATAACAAATATATAATATAATATATTTCATTGCTTTCAGTAGACAGTTTCTACATAGCCACAATCAATACACTAATATTATGTTATATCTAATATCTCTCTCTCTATATGATAGCTGAATGCTTCATCTTGTCCAGCTCTAATGGATCCAGTTGAAAAATGAAACATCACGCGACGCTCGGACGAAACCTTTTCGGGGTCTTACTTGAAAAATGATAATAGTATACCTATTTAGATGAATATGTCTAAAATAACTTGGCGTGATAGAAATTTTTGTTTTTGTTTTTTCAGAAATATATTTTTACGTATTAATTTTATAAGAAAATCATAATTTTTAGTTGTGAAAATATTATAAAAAAAATCACTCAAAAATCAGCTTCACACTGTACAGACAGAGTAGGGTATTTAGTGTTAAGACACTGCGTTCCCCATTTTCAGCCGATTTTAAATAAAAAATATTATGTGTCCATAAAATCCAGTAACTTTCTGTTTCCGTTAGGAATTTTGAAATAGCACTTTTGTCGCTACTTGAGACTCGTCAATAAATCTATGCAGGAGGTTCTTTCGGTTTTGCGTCGTCTATGACGGGAAAAATATATTGACGTATTGAAACATAAAAGTATATCACTAAATTTTCTTTAATATGAAAGTGTTTTTTTTAGGCGCAAGCTGTTTTCCGGAGGGTTCGCAGAGGAAACCGAGTGTTAACACATTCGCCTTTCGAAGCACTGAGAGTTGAATGATATGATTCAACCTTTTCTTCTTACTAAATTGACGAAATGAAAATAATTAATCCCCGACTGGGAATCGAACCTACAATCGAAAAGCTTATAGTCATAAAAGTGCCAAGAAGCCAATTCTTCAAAACAAGAATTTTAGTTCTAGTTTCGTAATAAAAATATATATTATATAATGTTCACCTTATATTAAATCCTATAAGTCCCACTTTGTTGAAAAGGAGCTCGGCTAAAACATTTATTTTCCTCAAGATATTTTTCTTTGCAGTTTAACACTTGATAAATGACTGAATATTTGGCCATCTTAAATATATAAAGTGGTACGGAATACGAAATTAGTTTAGATATAAAGTGAGTTACTTCTGTTTTTAGAAAGAAAATGGATTTTAGAGCCCATAGTGGCGCATTGGGACAGCATTTAACTATAAACGTGATGGTTGTCGGTTCATTTCCCACTCGAGGTAATTGATTCTATTTAAATTGTTTTCGTTTACCGTTCTGGTAAATAAAGCACAGCATTAAGTTCTGCTATTTATTCTGATAGATATAAATATAAATATATAGGTTATTGGAATAAATTAAAAATAAACATACTTTTGAAAATTCCATTGAGCTAAAGAATACTACAATAGTAACTTTAAAGAAATAACACAAAAACTTTTAACTATCGACGTCTCTAAGAATTTCTTATAACATTACTCTCCTCGTCTCAAGTTAGACATTACGGGTACGTAACAGGTGCTAAGTTTAAGTTTGCTCTAAATTGCCACAGTTTTAAAGTAATAGATTGGGTAATTCAAGTTATCTGTGAAACGTATGTCTTTTTTGTTATTTCTTGTTTTTTCTCTGTCTTGACTCTAATGTGATTAAATTGTAAGAGATTAGAGAGAGAATTCGGCGGGAAGTAAGGAGCGAAAGTGCCTTAATGGGAATGGAATGTCTTAATAATAATCCAGGTTCCCTCTGTATACTCTGCCACTTGTCTTAACAAGGCGTAGTGTTAAGTTTCACATAACAAGCAGTCTTGATACAGACAGAAAGGGGAGAGCGGAGTGTTTTACTCGTTATATTTTTGATACAAGTAAATCTGTGGAAAGTCTTTGCCTAAGAAAATTCTAATACTATTTAAACATACAGTTCCACGCTGGCCTATATAAATATACGTATTTAGATATAAGTGTATTCTAACATCAAAATTCTAAATCTATATAAATTTCAAAATTGTGTATGAAAACTTGCGTTTAGGTAACATGTTTATGCAAAGCGGATTCGTTCTATGTTATATCTCCACGCTGAAATAGATTTATACGAGACATTAAACGTTTAACGTCGACATGTTAGATAATATCTAGACTAATATTATAAAGCTGAAGAATTTGTTAGTTTGAACCCTCAGCCTCAGAAACTATTATTTTAAATTGAAAAAAAAAAATGTTGGATAGTCCATAGCTGTTTTAAGGAGCTGTTATAAGGCACCTGGGGCCAGAGTTGTCTCCAGCACTTATATTGTGTCCCAGGTCACACACAACCCTTAGCTATATTTTAAACATATGGTACGAAGATATCGTTCAATTGTACTCCATCTGATAGTTCTATTCTAACTAATTAAAAAGATTGTATGGCGTAATTCAACGCCACATACTTTCTTACACCACCAAGGTACGAATCTCTAGACGGAAATCAACGCTGCTCTTTTCCTCATTACCCGAGCGAGAAATTGAAAATATTTAATTTTTCTCAAGTAAAAATCGAAACCACAACCTGTCACATTTACGGTTTCACGTTTGTGCCCCTGCGTAACGATTGTCATCTATTAAGGAACGGAAGTGTCTTAATGGGAACGGAGTATCTTAACACTAGATTCCTAGGTTCCCTCTGTCCATTATGCCATGTCCTGGATACAGCCATGTATATACATTATACAATCAGACATTGTTCTACGTTGATAACGTTAGCTAACCTATTATCACGTCAATAACATTTCACGACACCGTCGTCGTCGCTATCCTTATATTGGTTGACTTTAACATAATGAATTTATATACGCCATGAGTTTCAGTATATGAGAATTTTCTCACGAACACGCATTAAATTATATAAATTATTCAGAATATATGGGTTTTATTGCGAATTTCGCCTAGCGGAAAGATTTTTTTAGAGATAATTTCGTTTTGTCCATTTTTTCAGAATCATTGGCTGAGAAAGCAGTTAATATACATACAAAAATATATAGTAATTTTTTTTAAATGTGATAAAAAATCCATTCTCCACTCTTTCCGAATGTGTCGTAGAAATCGACTTCAGATCCTGCCAAAAAGAACAAAAAAATATATTTAGACTTTTTATAAATATAAATATCATAATAACAAGGAATATTTTGTATCCACTTCACTTTCGATGAAAAACTTTCACTTATTTAAAACTACGTTGACATTTAAAAATCGTAAAAAAAAAATCATTCAAGCTTTTTTCGTTTTTAAAACACCCAGGCTTCCGGTTTTCATACTCACGTAGAAAAACTATGTCTATGGGTTTAACTTTTCTATAAAAATGTGCTTTTCGAGCAAATTGTGACCCATTTTCAGTTGAAACGCTGCGATAATACCGGACATACGTAAGAGCATTAAATAAAGTTCCCTATATATGTGTATATACAGTTAGAATATATTTTAAATATACAAAGACTTATAGAAACAAACCAAAACTGTACTTTAAAGTCTGTCAATTGCAAGAGAAATCGTTTTTACAATGAGAAAAATGCTATATAATTATAATAGTTTTTTAAAAATTAAATCATTGTGAATAGCTAAATTGGCTTGGTTTTGTAAAAGCATCTGACTGCAATTACGAAGGTAGTGGGTTGGATCTTATGAAGAATGAGTTATATTCATGTACCTGCTCCTGCAAGATAAAAGCGGCGTTAAGCTCTACCGTTCAACATACAAAGTTTTAAAAAAAAATAAGCGTCTTCTGTCTGTCTACCCTTGCTATACAGTGAAAGAAAATAAAGAAGTCAAAGTATTACAGTTATGCCATTTTCTAGTCCATTTCACACCCTTCACATCTTCCCTTAAAAAGGATTGATTTTAGATGTTTTATATATAAGTAATGTGTTCCTTCCAATTCATAGGTTATTGTTCAGTTACACTTTCCGTTACTGTTCTTGTCAATCACCATCTTCTCGTAAGGTCTATTACAACTCTTGGAAATTATTATATTTAAATTATTTTAATAACAAATTGATCCTATAAGAGTTCCGTATATTCCTTTTGAAATACGGAACTCTAAAAATGGTTAGTTATATTATTTATACAGTAGAAATTAATGTTATTATAGAATTAAGTCATTTAAAACAGCATTGTCACTTCCGCTCTTACTATGGCAAGTCATCCTACGTTCGTTACTAATGTTTAACGTAAATGGGGACAATCAAAGTCTTCATTAATATTCATTATTTTTTTCTGCCATAATAAATCACTCGGATATCATAATATATTCATGAGTCATTCATTTACAATTCTTGTAGGGTAATGTAATGGGTACGCCAAACGCTCTGCATATCTCTTTCATATCGTCCACTGCCATCAACCTTTTCATACATGCTCTCCTCCTCATGCTATCTATCATCGACACTTCTCACACTGTGCTTTCAAAGGTCAAACTAGGTACTCTGACTAGGTACCCTGCCTTCTTCTTCTTCTTCCTCCTGGCATTAATCCCGGCTATTGCCAGGGTCTGCCTTCCTACTCAACCTACTCCACTTTGCACGATCTTTATCTTTCTTTATCTTTATCTTCTCCACTAGGTACCCTGCCTCTCTCATTAAATCTTTTTTTCTATTCCAGTTAAACTGACTCCACATATATTAAAAAATATATTTTATCATAGATATACAATGTAAGTACAAAATTAATTGTACCATTCCTCCCTGGAGTACAATACTAGAAAGCCGTATTTTAATCAAAGCTGTAAAGAGAATAAATCTTGGCAAAACACCATCTAACTTTTTGGTAACAAAAGGCGTGAGACGCGCAAATTGGTTATGGCCTACGGTTATAAAGTTTTACAAGTGACAAATATGTGTGTGTGAGAACGTCGTGGTACATTAGAATAGAGATATGTAGGATAGGATTCAATTCCTATTTGGGAGAATGAAATGGTCTCATTTTCTCATAATGGAAACTAGAAAGACCCTGTTATATATTGGATACAGCATATAGCCAACATAAATATTTTTTAAACGTACCGTTTTCCATGCACCGTCCTAAAATTCAAGATTGTATGTAGAGCAGCGGAATTCAACGCTGCGTTATGTCTTGCTACAAGCACGAGGAATAGGAAATAAAATTAATTAATTTCCCCGACTGGCAATCGAACCCACATAGTTAGACGCTGTGCCGCTGCGATACGAAGGCCTCAAAAACAATGATGCGAAAACAACACACGTAATCTTTTAAAACTTAATATGTTCAATACTTTTTTATAGCATAACGCGGGATACACCCGTATATAGCAGGGTAGGTAGAGGGAACTTGGGAACCTAGCGTTAAGACATCCCAATAGATATTTTTGTTTTTGTTGTCAGTCAGTTTCTTTTAAGGTCCTAGTTTCATAAGAAAAAATAAGACTAAGTTTTACCTGTTAATCCTGCCATATGCGGCATACAGCGAGAAGCTACAAAAAAAAAGAATAGAGTACAACAGAGAGTCCACTAATATAATTCTGGTATACAGAATCTAGGTTGTTGCCTTCATAATAGAGAGAGATCATTAATTCCTGAATTCTGAAACTAGCACAGTTGAATGGTGACCTAACCTCTTTTCACTTTATTGAATTTTTAAATGGTCTGTATTATTTTCTTGTTTAATGAGTTTCTTTACGCTTTTTCCCGCACAACGAGATAGCTAGTCGCGGCTTAATTTTAAGACACTCGTCCCAATTTTCGAGGCATTGCGTGTTGGAACATAACGCCGCGCATCAACCAAAACGGGAAAATGAAAATATATTGAAAAAGAATCGAACCCTTAACTGTCGTGCACGGTGTTAAACCGGTCTCTCGATTAAATACTATACTAACATTATACATGTTTAACTATCATTAACAGTCCTAATTAAAGGCTAAATACACAAGTGACATTTATAACGAATGAATAAATAATGACTTAACTGTAATAGTTTCGTTTTGTGGTAACAACTACTCACTAAGCTACCTTTGACTTCCATTTACTCTGTAAGTGAAAGTTAAATGTATTGAAAATTAAATAAGCTGTTATATTAGTTAAATTTACATTCTATATAAATATTGAAAAATAAAAATAATAAAAGTGTCTGTAGTGTTTTTATCATCACCATTTTAAATGAAAGTACAGTTTTAAGTACTCTTTAAAAGCCTAATTAAAGCAAAAGAGATTTTGCCAAAAGTGAAAAAGTGTTTTTTTTTTCAAATACGCATCGACCAACTTTTGAGATATTGCTTTTTGAGTGGCAGAACTCAACGCCGTCCTTTCTCTCGTTACCGGAACAAGAAACTAAAAAGAATTCATTCCCCCGAGATGGCATCAAACCCACAGCTGTCGTCAGGCGCGGTGCCTCCTCATTATTAAATATTCCACGATATTTTTTACTTCATAAAGCCTAGATATTTATAAAAATTCTAAGAAACACCAGCTAAAACCTTTTTGAATTTGATATTCTTTCCACCAAATCATTTTATAAATAGACTATCTTAGTAAGTCAAAGGTTAACAAAAGTATTATCTTCTTAGTAGAATTTTTATTACCGTAAGCCTCTCTAGGGACTGACAATACTGACAGATGGATATTGGCTATATTGATGAAACTGTTTT
>JAEBDU010013161.1:172165-183132 GCA_016802625.1 Heliconius numata
ACTAGCAGACCCGCGAACTTCGTATCGCCTAACAGTCGATTTTTTTTTAATATGTATTCTGATATTCGCGACACCGGGTCGATAAAGTTCAGCTATTCAACTAGTAAGATAAAAAAAAAACTTAACACATTTTTAATTCTTAGAATATTCATTAAAAATAATAACAAAAATAACAACTCCGATATCGATATCTTATTATGATGCCTACTTATTATATTTTATTTTATTTTTACTTATTCTAAATTTAGTTTCATTTTCATTGTAGTACTTTATGGTACACGTTATTTTTTGTCTGGTTATCTGGCGCGTAAACAAACAGAGCAGATAGATGGTTTTCCAACACGGGAACAGGCAACATACAATAGACCATGCGAGAAACATAAGTTTTCTATATTAATACCACAAACACTTAATAACTGCCCTTGGGATTTGTTTATAATCATTGCGAAAGCAAGCCGTGCTGGAAACTGTAGTCTTTTAAGCTCGAATGGTATGTCAGTCGAAATCATTGGGTCGCCCCGCATCTTCAAAAAGTCTTCTCCTTTATACTTTCCTTTCAATATGATTGCTTCTATTACGTTATTCATTATTTTTTTATCGCTAATCGTGTGCCGTTACAAACTTTCAGTTGGTTAATATTTCGCAACATTATAACTACACATTCAAGCTTTAATTGAAGGCTGTGAGGCGGCAATCCTGGCAAATCAAGTGAATGTAAAAATTCCGGTGGATAGTTCACGACATCATCTTCATTAGTTGCCGTATCAACTGACTTATGTGTCCTTATTTTGCCAGGAATGCCATCTTGAAAATTTATATTTAATTCATTTACATCAGTGTGTTTGGCAGCCAGTAAAGCTCTTTCGCTCAACCAATTTTGGAATAAATAATCAGCAACGTTTCAGCAACATTTGGAAGCACTTTATGAATGAGTTCATCTTTTGATTACGTTAACTGACAAAAACGATCAGGAAAGGTGATGCAGCCAGTCAGCGCATATATAGGAAGTTTACCATTACCAATATCAATGAGTTGTTTAGAGAATATGTCTCCAGATTGATCATTTTGCAACATGACACGCATATTCTTGCTTAAATGTAATACCTTGACATGTTTCCACAATTTCGAGGACTTTAAACATCTCAGCAACTCAGCTTGCATTGGACAACGTGGGACAACTGGCAATCCTCCTCCTTATAATAAAATCATTGCGCCACCAAATTGATTGGCAAACTGAGTTTTTACAATAACCTTACAATACCAATAGGCAAGCTGAGTTCATAGATCCAATAGCAACACAGCTGTAGGCACTGCTGGCATTAATTGATATATCGTAACAAAAAGCAGCTCAATTCAAACTTGCACCATTATCAGACAACTGTCGTGGTCACGTTTATTGCAATCTTCACGTTCTGGGCAGTACGATTAGATTCTTCTGCCTAAATTTGTCCACCGCCTTATAGAAGGCATATTTTGTAAGTCACAAATACACAACACTTTATTAATTTTATAAAATTTGTGGCTTTTAGATTTAGTAATATAGACGCACAAAGAGACGTTTACATTTCAATTGACATCTTACCATAGAAATATTGACAAATATTGACATTAATAGACTCAGATCCCAGGGCCCCCAGACCTACATACATAATTTTAACAAAGCTGAAATTTTGAGAATTGATAGTCTAATATGTACTTAAAACTCTGTAACTTAAAAAACCTTCAGAGATAGTGCCAACTTAAAGCACACTTCCAGTTGCGTTAAAGTAGAAAGTCTCTTTTTTTTCTCATTTATTTATGTACCACACAATAAAGAAAGTACAGAAAACTTATGATAACAGAAAAAATGTGTACAATGGATAACTTATCTCTAATAGAGATCTCTACCAGAAACCCTTGAATGTAGCGGATGTTAAAAGAAATGATTCGGGTGCGGTATTTTAATATAATGTTAATAATAATAATAAACCTACATATAAATATACATAATATTAATCAATATTACTATACCTACATAAATATATACAATGACATAAAAGAGTTGAAACAGAAAAAGAAAATTAATAAAAAAAAGACAAAGCGACTACTAAAGATTCCAATTGAGATTAAGAAATGTTGTTTTAATTTGATTTTAATAGTATTTAGAGATGGATTGCCCGACAGTATAGAGTTGGGTAGTGAGTTCCATAAGCGCACTGCTTGAACTGTGAAGGATTTTTCATAGAAAGAGGTATTAAATATAGGGCACTCAAGCTTTCTTAGAGTTACACATGAGTGTACAGGTCCCTCACTTGGAAGTGTCAATTGAAAACGCTCCCTTAAGTCAGGAAGAGAGTTTTTATATATGTTTTAAAGTAAAAAATGTATATTTCACATTCTTTCACGTGGACCTTTACTTCTGCCAGACGTCATAAAGGTTCTTTAAAATTGGGGCAAATTACATTAAAGTAAATCTAAAATTTAAAATATATTATTTACGGACTATTTCAAGACCCCTCTAGCCCCAGACCCTAAGCAACCAGATCAATCCGATGGTTTTATATTTTTTCCAAAAAGAGATATACCATTATTTTTCTCCACCTCTGAAAGGATCCCATTTTCAAGTTAGTGAGTAAGCATACTGTCTTAACTACATGTAAGACTATTAGTCCTCAAAATTTCACCTTTGCTAAAATGACGTCGGTCTGGCAGCTCTGGTATCTTGGGCTGTAATATTTATACGATACTAACGTCACTTAATTGTTTTGCCTTCCAGGAATCCAGCTAATAACATTTAAACTTTATAGTAGTGTATTAAAGTCCAAATTGACTTTTAAGTAGATATTAATACGAATCTTTTGTATGGGAATATAGAAAAGTCATGTTTTTGGACCTTTTCTGGTAATTTTTAATTTTTTTCTGTCCGTTAGAACCGTAGTTCAAGGAATATTATAAAAAAAATATTAGCGAAATCGGTTCAGCTGCTCTCGAGATTTGCGCTTAGCAACACATTCAGCGATTAATTTTTATAAAAAAGAAGATATTTCGTATATTTTTTTGATATTATAAAATTACTTTTGCCTCGTTCCTTCCAGAGTGAGATAATGAAAATATTAAATATTTCATTTCTTCGAGCAGGAATCGAACCCAGAATCTGTCGTGTTTATAGTCCCGTGCTTGTGCCACTGCGCCACAACGGGCCTCAAAATTATAAGAATGTAATCTTTTTTTTCTGTGATACACATATACTCGTATGTTACCGATTTATGGATTTTCTTTTTAAATTTTATTTAATTTGTATATATTTATTAAAAATATTTACTTAAATTTATATCATTTGGTGTTGAACCATTTTAAATAATAATTATGGTATTACGTAAACGTCAAAACAAATGTTTATTACGTAGAATATTTTATTTTAAGACGACTGACGAATTATATGTAATAAAGTTTAGCTGGGTGACTGGGGTTCCACATTGGATCCAATTTTTTTTTATGTCAACAGAAAATGCTCATCACGCTGAATAACTTTTCCTAAAGCGTTGTATTGATATCTCTTATAGATTAGGCGGGCTGCTAGGGTCTCACATCAGGTATTCGGACTATCAAAATAAATTATAGCCTATATGTAGGCGAAGACTAATAGCTATGCAACAAAAGAAGTTTCATTTAAATCTGTCCAGTAGTTTTTGAGTTAAAGAGTCACAACAGACAGACAGACAAGAATTCCAAAAATCATATTTTTACCTTCTATTACTTGTATTAAGTCCCCCTGAAGTGTTTTTTTTAGTTTATGTTCAATGTACAGATTTTACCCCCTTTACAGTTTTATTATATATATAGATTATGTTAAGATCGTTGACTTGATCCTGTGATGAAAACCTATGGAGTACTGCCCATATTTAAGTAACCCATATTTATGAAATTTGGATATGAGAACTTACTTTAGAATTAAAGGGAAAAATCCGAACAATGATAATTTATTTGTATTTCAAAGATTAAACCATTACAAACTTATATTTGTTGTTTATTTCACACAAAATGAGTGCATACGGCCGCAAACTTAAGTTTGTCAATTTTTATAATTGTACTTCCTTTTGGCCTACAATCCTGAAATTATTTTTTTTAGTTATTATTTTTTTTAATAATAGTTCAAAATTTTTAATTTCAGGTACTAAACCCACGACAGCGATGTCGGAGGGGCAGAGGTGCCTGGGTATTGTCGTGCTCCTTATTCACACTGTCATTGGAAATGGGGAAGGTATGTATGTAGTGTTTAGATATTCTCTACTTTTTGTGTTTTTTGTAATTTTTATTTCCTAGGAAAATTTTAATTTTATTTATGAGACTTGCGGGTTTGATTTCATTTCCTTGCACTAGTAATTAGACAAAACGCGGCGTTTAGTTCCTCTGCTGAAAAATACTTGAAAGATTACAGCTTTAACAGGTAAATGCGTACTATTTCAATTATTTATAAGAACTGTTTCAATTAATACAGATTTAAATAAACATGTTTGCTCCATATGCATGTTATGTTGCTTGGTAATTTAATTTCTTAATTGTATATAACAATTAAGAAATACTATTAATTAAAATATTATTAACCCCCGATGCAAAAAGAGTAGTGTTATATAACTACAATTTTGATGTGTTTGTCCGTGGCATCATAGCTCCTAAACGAATAAACTGATTGTGATGCGAATTTCTCTTCTAAAATCGAGTCGATCATTCTATTATTCATCTTTACTAATATTATTAAGCTGAATAATTTAATTCGTTGTAAATATATCATACATAATCCTTAGTAATTTCCGTTTTATCACGGGTAAACCTCAGGGACAGCGGGTGAAGCCTCAGATAAACGGTAAAATAAAAAAAATACCAGTAAAAAGATAAAATCAGTTGGTTTTTTTAATGCTAATAACATAACACCTATCTGAGAGCAACGGCCATCTCACCTGACCTACTGACATGTAGGTCAGTTTCTGTGGTTGAAGCCTAATTTAAGTTTTTTGCTTTTAAAATTAATTGCGAGTAATTGAATATTTAGGTGATTATGAAGATATATATGAGGCTGGTCATGGTGCAAGGGTACAAGCATGCGATTAAAAGGTTAGGTTCGATTCCCACTCGAAGAAATGAAATATTTATGTAATATTTTCATCTTCACGCTCTCGTAACGAGGCAAAACGTTGTGTTGAGTTCTGCTACTTAACAGGCAGGTGGTCTGGTCTTACCTCAAGCACTTAGAATGTGTCATATGCCATACACAACTTTTAATTACTTCCATTTGCCTATACGTCTCTAGCAAAAGCTAATAAATAGTATAATTAAGGCACATAAAGAGATGCATCGTAACTAACTAACTAACTAACTAGTAAATTCTAAAGAAGTGGGGGGAGAACGCTACGTGGCATAAATACAGTTTCTACCCTAGATGCTCTCATTAGCCGGTCGGTAATAGGCTTAATGACTTCAAACGGTTTGCATTTAGAAAATATTCTGATTCGAAGAGTTTTCTATATTTTTTTCTTTTTTTAGCTTTATCTAAATTCTCTACAAAATCTAATATTGAGAGGTGGAACGAATAGAGTTTATACAACTTCTATACAATACAGTACAATACAATAGAATACAATGGAATAAAATAAAAATGTATCACACGTTATTTTTAAAAGACAAAAAGAAAACAGAACAGATATTTGTGGAAGTTACTCTAAGAACGAATTTATTGGTTTAGTTATTGCATTCTGTGAGTCAAGCCGAGGCTTCTGGCGAATGGAATCTTATTACGCGCTTTATTTCAATATAAAGATACATATATATAAAAAATTCACGCCAAATAAAAATTTAATTTATACATTTTAATTCTACTTTTATTGAGAATGCAATAGAAAAGTGAGAAAGAATTTAAGTAAAGAAATTAATGATTTATGAAAGTTGACTGAAATATATTTTTTTCTTTATAAGTTACTTGTTATTTTAAGAGATAGGTAAAAATATTTTCAATTTCCGTTCCTATTGAATCACTTCAGTTCGACATTTGTCGCTGAATTCTAGAGGTATTATGTGTTGAATTGCAGAACTCAACACCACTCTGCCAAAAAATATGAAATATTTCATTTTCTCGAGTGGCAATCGAACCCACAACCTGTCACGTTTACAGTCGCACGCTTGTATCCGTGCGTGACGATGGGTCTCTAAATATGTTTATAATAAAAGTTTTTTCCAGTACAAGTTATAAATAATATAATAATTACATTTTGTAAGAAAATGCTTATTGCCGTGCACTTGAAGTTGTTAACAAGTGAATCTCGAGCATTAAATGCTGCAGTGCGGCGTATCTTTAGTTTTTGCTTCTTTAAATTCAATGTTTATTTAATTTAATAATAAATAAGAAATTTGTTTTAGTTTTTTAGAATTATTCATCACAAATGTTTTGGTATTGTTTCTTTTTTATTTTTGCAAATAAATTATTTTCTAACCGACTTCAAAAAGGAAGAAATTGGAAATTCGGTTGGTATATATTTTTTTATGTATATTCACCACTTACGCCAAGATTTCCGAACCGATTTACGTGACGACTTTGTTCGATGCATATTAATTGTCATTTGGTGCCATAAAAGTTTCATTCAGTTAGGTCCAGTTGTTTTTATTTTATAAGCATTTTTGTTAACTTGGACGATGCAAATACACCGATAACTTAAAGAGTTTTAATCCTATTTGCGAGATTCTTTTTTTTGATGTGAGCTTATCATTTCATTCCCTAAAAAAATTTTATAGTATGATTTAATTTTTACTTATAATTTTTACTATACTTTTAATATGAAAAGCAGCAAAACGTTGCATAAATGCTCGTATGTTATGATTCTGTTGACTTAAAAGCTTAATTTTCTATGCTCCAACGGACCTGAGACCTGAATATTTGATATTAATTTCAGCTTGATACCTGCACGCGATCTTGAAATAAATGATGGACAAGTGAGCCTATCATTTTTTACCTTATAAGATACGGAACCCATAAAATGACCCGCCTATCCATTTCTTACGTTAGCGGGTCAAGTTTCATACTAAAAACTAAAGTAATAATAGTAAATAGTGCAATATTCCATGTAACATATAGAGAGGCAAGCCAAAACAAAGTGTGGTATTAATAAAACTTGTTTGCAAAGGCAACCTGCCAGGGCCTATATAGAATGCTTGTAATCCAATCACTTTGATGTACCAATATGGGGGTCAACCAAAAATGTTACATACAACTAGAAGTAAGAAGTTTTGATATAATAATAATGTATAATATTAGTTTTAGCCTGTAACTTCGCTTGTCCAAATATTAAAAAATGGCGTTTTTACCCCAATTAATATCACCTGTTTTTTATGTTAGTTAGCCAATCAGTTATTGAAGAATTGTTTTTTTATCTCGTACTTAGCAGGGTAGATAGTGGGAATCTAGGAACCTAATGTTAAGACAATCCGTTCCTATTAAGACACTTCCGTTCCCCACTTTTGCCCAACACGCAATACCTCTTGAATTTGACGGAGAGTAGGGAATGAAACAGGTACAAGGTTCCCAGGTTCCCCTCTACCTACCCTGCTATGGGCGGGATACAGTTTGAAGCTAAAAAAAAATAAAATACTATATTCCCTGGCTAAGGATATCAAACAAGAGAAAAAAATCAGACAAAAGTTTTATATTCTTAATAAAGGAGACGTTACAAGTAGAATTATTGAAGTAGCGCTTGTAACCCTTGGGGATATTTTATTTAACCGTACAAGTTCTTTTCCTTGCAAGAATTCAACGTGTCTCTTTGTGAACTTACATTTTGATGGTCGTTATTGTTGCGGTTATTCATTGTCGAGTACCAAAAAGAATGGAATTAGGGAAACGCGAAACCCTCGGCTTTCCCGGTTTTTTCTAACATAATTGTGTTTTGGGGGTTATAATTTTCTTATCGTCTTATCTTGTTTTATATTTTTTGGCAGAAGTTATTTTTGACTTACAATGGATTTTAACATATTTTTTACTCTCAACCATAAATATGTTCTTTTTGAAGTATTTTTTTGTTATTAGTACTGAAGATATTAATTACTTCCTGTCTAACAATTTCGATTACTTAACTGTCATTAAAATATGTATCTTTGCTATGATTGCACAATAGAAAAAGTGTTCCTGCACATATAAGGTGTGTATTAAATTCACATCTCAAACTATTATTAACTACTTTAAATTTCAACGTAATTTTCTTCGTTACAAAACCGCACGTGCAATTCTATTGTAAGTATTCCCGAATGCCTTCAAGGCAATATGCCAGCTCGTTAAGAAACGTTTTAATTTTAGACCATTTCAGTGTCTACCGTCGACGAAAACCTGTGAAAATGCAGCTTTATTTGACAAAATATATGAGGAATTGTCGGTTTTCTGGAGCGTGAAGCAATTAAAATGAATGGTTGAAATTATAATCGCGATTATCTTAAGAACTAGTGGTTCGAATTCAAAAAATATTTTTGTATTGCATTATCATATTATTGGGCGTAAACAATATCACCTATATATATTTACACAACAATTACAAAATAGTTGTTTTTAAAGAAAATTTACAAATGAAAATAATTAAAAAAATAAAATAATTTACTTTTTCCTGCCCATCGTAGAAAGGAACATACAGACTGAAATAATAAAGCATTTTCCTATACAAATACATATTTTTTAAAAATATACTCGTATAGATATATTATGATAGATTTTAAATTTCTTTCAACTTACTCTTGCTAATAAATACATTTTAAAATATTCTCCAGTTTACTTAAAGCCAACTATTATATCATTTTTATTGTTTGTAAAGATATATTACAATATTTCTCATAAGAATAAGCTTATTTTATTTTTCTGTTTAGAAAAGCAACGCGGTGATATATATTTGCATCTGCACTATAAATTTTTAAGTATACCTACGTGTTTAAAAATGATGACAGAACGCGGTGTTGAATTCCGCCACTCAATACGCATGTTAACGTGGTGAATGGAATGTCCTGTCAATAGGTTATCTCTGCCTACCCTATTATAGGGGGAAAAGCATGAACCAATAAAAAAAACATTATTCTTATTATATGAGTATAATTATATGTAAAATTTTAAATTTTCTTTTCATATGAAAGCTAGAAAACGGAATGTACTAGATTTTCTTTCGTAAGCTTAGTAGTTTTTGATAAAAAATACTTACATTACAGCTTATTAACTAACTTCACTATAGTTCGTAATATTGTAATTATCCCATCAAACACCGTAGACATCAATTACCTACTCTCGTTAATACTGACTTCAATGTGAATACAAATTAGCTCTATCTGTTAATTAACTGAAGTAGCATGGAAGTGTCTAATTATACACATAGTTTGTTGAATCCTCGAGTTTCATTCAAACAGCTTCATGCATTTTTCCTGCAATGCCTACCCTGGCAGAGAAACTTAGTGTTAAGACACTCCGTTCTACACTGCATCCTCAGACCTTCGTCCTTCGTTCTTTATCCTTCGCCACTTGGAATTGACCCATCGCCTTTCGCCTATTGCGATTCGCTCTTCGTTCTCCATACTCCACCCTTCGCCCTCTGCCTTTCGTCCACCGTCTTCCGTTTGCGTGTTAATGACGGAATTCAATACTGTACGTTTTGTAACCAGAGCGGAAACATTTGAATAGTTTATTTACCCAAGTGGGAATCACAGACGCTGGATCACTGCACCTCAACGACCCCGTATATCTTTTGCTATAAGTTACGATGGCTAACAAAAAGAAACCTTTATGGAAATAAAAATATATAAAACAATTATATAAACATAATTGTAACAAGTAAATCAGTAACTAATAAAGCTTTCTTCTATTGGTCCTATCAAGCTTTCCAGATAGTTTACGGAAGTACACTGGAAGTTTCGTCACAAAAGTTTGGATTATCAGCCTTAAGTTGCTGATAGCTTAGAGGAAACGTCTATATAGAATGATATTGCTGAGATACATCCACGAGGAAGATTTGATACAAGATTGAAGAATGAAACTTATGAATCGGCATTTCTTTCCCAAGATAATAAAGTCAAAGTCAAAGTAGACATTACTAGTGAAACCTCTGAAGAGTTCTTATCAGATCCTGGCTGCAAAGACTTAGATTTTACATACTCGTAAATATATAATAGTTCCAAAAGCGTATTGGAAAAGGTAAAAACACCGTGCAAAAACACTCGATCCTCCATTTTCTGCACTAATTAAACAAATATATTAAAGTTGAGCGGCGGAACTCAGCACCGTGTGCTGTCACAGAAATAATAGAAAAATAAGCTACTGTTATAGCAATATTTAACCAAAATTGTACCCACAACCACCTTACTATATTCACAGAAATACAATTTACTTGGCAAGATTATTAATAAATCACGTAGTTTCATTTTTGCGGTCCACTTACGTTGCCATGCAACACGACAGCCGTTGTCATGATAGCCGAGTGATTAATGTTCCGCTACGACAATTATTAACTCGTATAGGTTCAGTGGTTTTTATTTTAGCTTCTCGTTGTATCCCGCATATAAGAGGGTAGGGAATCCAGTGATAAGACATCCCTCTCCCCGTTTCCGCCCGTTTTTGAGATATTATGTGTTGAGTAGTGGGATTCAACGTCGCGCTTTGTCTTTTTACAAGAGTGAAGAAATAATAACTTCTCATTCGTTTGAGTATCTAACCTACAATTGTCGTCTTTACAGTCAACTACGACTACGACTTTAATAATTATAAATAAACCTTACCGGAATTCCATTTTGAATCCGCTATCTACTCTATTACATTCCACACTATCATAGTAGAACAAAATTTAATTCACAAAGTTAAACGTAACTAAAGCAAAGCTACAAAACCGTAAGCACTCATTTGTATTAAATAAGCGTCGTTTGTTTAATTCAAACAATTTACAGTGAGCTTTTTAAGTAGAATACTTTGCAAACAGGGCGGT
>JAEBDU010013161.1:183142-193725 GCA_016802625.1 Heliconius numata
TAAACTCTTATATACCTTCCAGCTAAGTTACCTTATTGAAATTGAAAACATAATTGATTCAAGCGACATTTTTTGCGATATCGAGTTATATATGTACATATTTGGTTAATCAGAAAATTTTTCTGCGTCTTTTGAACTCGGTTTCATAATTTTCTGAGCACTTTTTTGGCGCTTGCCCTCATTTTGAAGTCTGTTGTATCAACTGACATAGAAATCAGCATACTTTATTAAAAAGTCATCTAGACGATTTTAATATACCCATTTTTATATTGTTTTTTTCATCAATTCTATTATTAGCATTGAGTGTACGTTGACACATTTATCCTCTTCCTTACATTTTATATTTAGCCGCTTAGTACGCCCTTCATTAAAATAATAAGCCTTGTCGTTTGAATCAATTTCAACTTCACATAAATAATAATAGGCTTTGCGACTTGAACCATTCTCTTTGATTATTTCTTAGAAATAATGACAGTTTTAACATATTGCTATGAATTAAAACTGCTATAATATGTCTTTTACTATTTTTATAACTTCATCTATGTTTTCATGAGATGGTAATTGAAATATTTTAATGATAGAAATCATCAATATTTTAATGATAAATTTATATAAATCTTGATACTTGGTAGCATTTAATAATGAAAATTATAATTTATAAAATTATAGGATTCTCCACTTTTTTCTCCTTGAACTTTATTTTACTTAAAACTTAACCGTAAGATCTCTATTCATCTATGCTACATTTAAAATGCGCGTTGAGCTACAAAAATCTAGATATTCTTCAAGATAATTCTCACAAATCCAAGCATTTAATTCATAAAGAGGAAACGAAAATTGTTCTCGAACACGAAAAGAATACATTTATTGCGTTAACTTGGGAATAACGAAATTTTACATTTTACGACAATATATTTATACTTTGCTTCATAAATGTTTCATTTGTTTTGTGGAAATTTTATATTACAAGCTTATTTTTCTTATTGTTTTACGTAACAAAATAGCTATAAATAACTTACGTTTAATTTTTTGTTGTTTGCTTCACGCTATAGGAAAGTAGGCAGAGGGTGGGCTTCCGTTCTGTCGAATACTTGAGACATTGCATGTTGAGTGGCGGAGTTCAACGCCGTACTTTACCGATACCAAAGCGAGGAAATGAAAATATTAAATATGTGATTCCTCCGAGTGAAAACCGAAGCTACAACTTGAGTTTAATAAAAAAAAATACAAATAGTAAAAAATAAATGTTAGATACAAACGAAACCCGGGAAATTTACACTTCTAGTAGAAATGTTTTTTTTAATAAATAGTTCCTGAGATTGAACCAATAAATAAACTCTCCACCTCAATAATACAATTTAAAATTCTAAAGGAAAAATCATGAAAATACAAGAAAATATCTATTACTTTTATAATATTATATTAAATATTTTTCATAATAGCTACTTGCCGAGGTCATTCCAGCGTCATATTAAAGCCTCAGAAGCAAGAAACCGGTTGAATAATATGAAAATATACAGTATTTGTGTCACCGCGGGCGAAACGCTAACGAACGGGCGACGCGACGGGCAAATAAACATCGCGGATTTATACTTTGGAAGTACCGTTGTTTGTAGTAGGGTACAATTAGCTTTTTTTTTTCGTTTTTATGTTATTTTTCAATGGTATTTATATGTTTTTTTTTTAAATTTCATGCTTATGTCGATTTTATAAAAAATATGTAATATATGTGATATGCATTCGCGGTTCTTACTGAGGGATGATTCATACATGTGAGTATTGTATAAGTAGTGTAAAGACATTCCGTTCCCATTTCAACACATTCCGTTCTCAACTTAGCGTCAAATTCTGTGGGCATTGTGTGTTGAATGGCGGAACTCCATACCTCGTTTAATGTAACTAGAGTGGAAAAATAAAAATTATTCATTCTCTGACTGGAATCGAATTCTCAACCGTCGGTTCGGTTCGGTTTACAGACAGATGCTGTGCCACAATAGCTCTCATTTATTTCAATTATTTCGATATATCATTATTCCTATAAAACATATTATAATAGATGAACTAAAAACACTGATATTAAATAAAACATAATAAAACTCAACCAATTACTTTATAAGAGATAACAATTAATAAAATTTATTGGACATAAAAGTGGAACAAAAATTTAAGATAGCATTATTAGGTTAATTCACATTAAATTATCTCCTGGACGCCGGCCAGGTAGCATTAGTGAAGATGATGCAATTTTTACTTAATTCTCTTAAAGTAAGACAAGCATGGCAAAAAGAATATAAAAGAAAGATGTTATGTATGGATTGTTATGTATTTTTGGGGTGGGTGTTGTGTGTTCGATTTATATGGATTTATTTTTATTTGAAATTAAAAGGAGTCGTCGTCAACTTTGTTGTACCTATTTCTATAGAAGTTTTGAGTAATGCTCTTTTACGCTTCCTAAATATTCTTCATCTTAGAATTAATGTTACGATCATTACAGGATCCTTCAAAATTAAGTGGTATCTTAAGCAGCAAAGCAGGCCCTAATGCTAAGACACTCCACACTTTTCCGCCTATATACGAGAAACTTAGTGTTAAGTGGCGAAACTTAACGCAGCAATTTGTCAGCTAAAAAACATTATTCAGAAATGAGAGAAATAAATAAACTTCTCACTGATTATAGTGATTGAAAATGTAACTCTAGCACTGAAATAGTATCTAATTTTATTCTCTTAGAGTAAAGAAATACCTCAGAGATATCCAACAGCTGCAGCTATCTCAGGCAAAATATAAATTATAAATTAGTTCGTTCAGTGCTTTACAATTTTACCTTAGCGTAGCTAGAAATTGTTTTACTGTCTACGTGGGGTAAGCAGGTTCAAATCTATATTGATGAATTATTTAGTCTAGAATTGAAACTTTTTTTAGCTTTCCTTTACCCACCAATATTGACTGTTGGAACTTATTTTATTGTAATTTATATATTTTTCTTCATTCCTAAATCAGGAATAACATATAAAAAAATTAAAAATTTCTACATAGACTTTAAACGTATCTTTTTGCATAAGACTAAATGCTCAGTAAGAGCATCCTACAACGTCTCGCAGAACTATTTAGATCACAGTAAAAGATTGTATTGTTAGAACACTTTCTTTTTCTTTTGAGTGCTGAAAGATATTACGCTCAGGGAGCCATTCTATTTGTTTAAGAACTGAGTCGTTTAGAAAGTATACCTTTTATTTTTTTGTATTTTCTTCTTTTAACACTTTTGCTTGTAACTGAAACTATTTGCTTATGGTTATTATTATAATTGATTGTGAATTTGTTTATTATTACACTGATTTAAATTATATTATGTTTTTTTTTATTATTAATAGCATGTTTCGTAACACTTCAAGTAGGGAGAAATATATTCGCGCTGTTTATTTAATCTTCTCTCCCCCATTTTAAAGACTTCTGATGTATAGCAGAGCAGAGAAAGTAACAGAGCATAGAAAGAAAAATGGAAATTGAACTTAAAATGATCGCGTTTACAGTCAAACTCTATCGCTCTGCGCCACGAGTCCAAAAAAAGTTATTTTCAAACAAAAACATTTTTACAAAAACGTAAATCTATAACCATTGATTTTACTTATAACCCTTCTAACTACGCCACTAGGCACATTCTACATATCACTGTCTAGAGACTAAACCTCCTTACATTGTTATTCAATACACACTTTCTTTTTTGTTGGTGCCTTTTTATTTATTTTTTTCGCCCATAAAAAATGGCATCGCAAATATTTGCAAGCTTTTCTCTTTCAATCAGATACGATGTTGACTTGATGTCGTTTACTTTACTAGCGTTTTAAGAGGGCTGTATCGAAAACGTACTAAAATTTTCTAGACAAAATTATTAAAGTAGCAATATTTCTAGACGCTTTTAACAATCCAAAAAAAGAAGGAAGTACCTCTAGAGGAATTCATTATAATAAACGAGAATAGTGACGCATCGCGCGCAGTGGATGAGGAAGCGACGCCATTTTGATGCTATTTTTCTGCGTATCGAGATTTGCAATTAGTATTACTTTTACTAGAAATCTCGATGTATCTATCCATCCATACCTATATTATAAATTCAAAAGTAACTCTGTCTGTCTGTCTTTTAGGCAATCAGGGCCAAACCGCTAATTTAATTGTGATAAAATACTCATATAGAGATACTTGAGGGTCTCGGGATGAACATAGGATACTTTTTTTTCTCATATTTGTATTATTTTCGATATATACCAATATATTAAAATATTTATTAATTTGACATGCAATTTATTGCGCCATGTTAATAACAACCGTCGTTGCTAAGCAACGATTTGCAAAGTTTGTTGTTATAAAACGTCACCCAAAATGAGCTTGCTTAACGCATCTCTATTGAAAATTGAAAATAATTTCATAAATATATTTAATTAATATTCGTATACAAGCGGGCGTAGCCGCGTTCGGGTCCACTAGTAATTAATAAAAAAATATTGCAACAATAATTTATTTCCTTGCTGTTACCCTAAAGATATAAATAAAAATATGAGATTTAAAAAATATGACCCGTTAAATAAACGTACTCACGTACAACACACGGTGGTGTCCATGATACAGCCAATTTTTTTAGCATCACTCTTTATTCTGTATAAACCAGGGTAAGCAAAGAACATTTATTTACAAGTACTCTGTTCTCCACTTCCTCCCCAATTTGGTTTTAGAGAATATGCCCCATCTTATCCAAATTCTTTTCTTTTCAGGTCCATCTCCGCCACCCTCATCACAATCGTCAACTATACGGCCAGAGGAGAATGAACTCACTGTCACCTTCCCGCCTCTGGACGACCTCGTGTACGGCACACAAGAGAAGCAGTTTGCAACTGAAAACAATACCTTAGTGACTTCACAAACAGGATCTACTGCGTTGCTGCCGTGTGTCATAAGGAATATCGGTGATGGAATAGTAAGTCATTTAGTTTTGTCATTGTTTTTGTATGATGATATCTTTGATGGATCCAATATGATCAGAGGGGAATGTGAAGGTACTCCGTTCCCCACTTTTCCCACAATATTGGAGACATTACTTGTTGAGTGGCGGATGCAGAGATTTGCTTTTGCTTGTTATCAGAGCGAGAATATTAATTTTCTCAAGTAGGAATCAAACCTACAAATATCACTGGAAACAGTCACAAAATATATCCCCCTGTTCCACGAGGCTTCGAAAAAATATATATTTTAAAAGAAAAAATGTAATAAAAGTAATAAAAATCAAAAAGCATTTAAAATCCGTTCAAAAAGTTCTGCACGAAGTAGGTATACGCACAAGTGCACATTCAAGGGCTCTCCTGCTGAGCTATATGTAACATTTGAGTTGTGGCGAATTTTGTTGATATAAATCGTAAGTTACGTTGAAAATAACGTTTCATGTTGCTTCTGTGCTCTCTTAAGACATTTTGCTTAACTTTTTATATAAGAGTTTGTGTTTAAAAATATTTATTTTTGAGAAAATTAATAGAAAAACTACATATGAAAATATACAGAGTGTGACTATAAATGCGACGGTTTGTGAGTTCGATGTCCGCTCGAGGAAATTAAATATTTAATATTTTCATTTCTTTGCTCTGGAGTTAAGACAAAGTACGGCGTTGAGTTGCTTTAGAATTTGGAGAACAATGGCGAACGTACGCGGGTCATAGCGTGACGCTAAAAAATACATTTGCCTAGATCTGACGTATTCAAATAAAAAACAATTTTAAATTTCTAAAAAAATATAAAAAAATAACTAGCCGTCACCCTCAACTTTGTTTTCGTGAACTTTAAGATTTAAGACGGAAAATCAAATAGAATTTCGAGAAATCTGCTTTTTGTGCTTCCCTACATTCTCTAGCCTACTAAATCCAGTATCCAAATTTCTAAGTCCAGTAGTAACGTCTGCGTGTGCTATCTGGCAGTCACTCAGTAACAGGAAGGTTATAATTATAGTTTGATTTATGCAAAGAAAATTATCAAGGACACTCTGTTCCTATTAAGCTACTTTCGTTCCCCACTTTCCCCCAATTTCTAGAGGCATTCCATGTTGAGATGCTGAACCCAACGCTGTTTCATACGCTTATGCAGCCGCGCCAGGACGGCCTCAATTCATTTTTTACATATTTATTTATATGATAAACAAATATACAAAACATATTAACATAACATAACAAACATCGGATCAAATTCTATATATATACCCTTTTATTCCGGGACGTTAGCGTTCTGTGAAATTTAATCGTATCCCACGGTCGAATGTGCCTCATAATGATAATCCTATAAAACCCATTTACTAAATTATAAATGTTAGGTAGAACAAATGCAAAAACTTTTGGGGCTAAATATCTGAAATCTGTGAAATAAGCCCCAATTTTTGCTGAACTTTACAAACAAAATAAAATATGATAAAAAGGTAAACGGATTTGGTGTATTGTGTCCCATAATCGTTATCGTATTTCAGGATCTTAAATATTATGTAGGTTGTTTTATTTATAAATGAATTATTTAATATTTTCATTTCCTCGCTCTGGTAACGAGGCTCGGCGTTAAGTTCCGCCAATTTAACACTTTAATACCTCAAGAATTCAGAGGAAACTGGGTAACAGAATTATATTAATGAAGAACGACGTGTCTTAAACTTAACATGAGGTACTGAAGTTTCTTTTGCCCATCTTGCTAAGTGCAGGATAAAGCGTGAAGCTAGAAAAATTATACCTTTAGTTCTTTTTAGTGCTAGCTTTTAATTGTGACTTCACCCGTGTGACCAGTTGGAATTAACTGAGAATTATGTATGACACACACTCGCATACATTATAAGTGCCTGAAGTACCTCTGACCGCAATTACAGGTTAAATCGAAACTATTAATGTGATGTAAAATAGCTGATTGCATCCTTCAATAAATTGAATATCCAGCTCAATTTTTTTTCTATTTTTTCCTTTAATTAGTTTTACTTATTTTGTTTATTTTTATTACTCAGACATTTCTTCTAATATTATTTTAAGAATTTTATTTCCCTTGCTTATATCTTCTTATTATTATTTTTTCGGCTTATTTTTGTTATTTAGGCGAATATTTTCTTATTAACCATAACATATATTATAATACGAGCGGGCGAAGCCGCACGCGTCCACTAGTAGCAGTAGTATACCTTTTCTCTCCAAATACCCAAATAGATTCAAACATTTTTCTTCCTTTGCGACCGTCTGTAGCTATTTGCTTATTATGATAATTATTCTCAATTGTACAAATTATCACCTTTGCCCTCCAAATAGCTCATCATTTCCTTCAAAGGCATGTTTATGAAAAACAAACCGCAAATTTTCTTCATCACTCCAGTTTCATTTTGAATCTTAGTGCTTTAGAAATAAGAAAGAATTTCGTTTACACATAAGTTGTCAAAGATAATGAATTCTCTCATTTCACACCTCGTGGATGCCATCCCTTTCTCATATTATGCGGGATATTTTTACTCATTACAAAGGTGGTGTAAGTTTAGTGGGAAGGTGTTAAGTACTTAACTTTGTTTGATTAGATTAATTTGATGGTCGAAATGCTTATTATGATTATTTTACTGTTGTATTGTTATATTTGAATCATTTAGGAAAGAGTTCAGATTTAGTTTCATGTTCGGAAGCCTCAAGTGGTCGGTGGGGTCACAACGTTTGACTGTAAATGGTTGTAGGTTCGGTTCCCAACTCGGGGTAATGACATTGAATCCTCTATAAAACATGTAATATCTCGAAATTTAGGCGGTGCGTGAATTCCGACATGCCCTCTACCCTGCCTTTATGAGGGCTACAATGTACACCTTAAAAGAGAAAATCTCAAACTTAAGTGCTTGTAATAAGAAATGGTTAGATTTTAAACAAGAACAGGAGACGACAACTTTGTGACATATCTGTATATTTAATATTTCTGAGGTAACAACTCTTGTTATTGTTAAGAACTAATGTTAGTCTAAAATTTAGTTGGAAGTACATTTTTTTTAACGTTGGTGAAACCACTAGAGTATACAGAATAATTTCTTCTTATTTAGAAAAATATATACTCATACAAGTTGTATTATAAAAGTCAAAATATATTGCAAAACTCATAAAAGCAGAGTTCGAATGGAAAACGTAAGGGATTTCCTGTTAGGTATTTCGGAGAATTTTCTTTGTAGCCAAAATTGTATCGAGGTAGGAATGAAGAGGAAATTTTGTACGTGTACGCACTCGAAATTAGATTGTAACTGCGTCTACCGTGTAATTGTGAGATGCTTCGGTTTTATATGGACTTTTATTATGGTGGTGCTTCTAGGGGGAAAAGGAACGGAATTACTTCTTTAAAGCTTGATTGTATCGTTATTATAAAAGAAATTTATATTAATACCCGATCTCCACGTATTGTTTATTATAGTCTGCAGCTACTAAAGTAATAAAAATAGTCTCAAACTTGCAGAAGAAAACTTGTGTTAAGAGACTCCGTTTCTTAATTTCTGCACAATTTTCAACACATTGTTTGTTTAGTGGCGGAACTTAACTCTGCGCTTTGCCTACCAAAGCGGAGAAATGGAACTTGCTAACGAATGAAATATAAACAATCTCTCGAGTAATGGGGGCGCCCCAACAGTCGTTTACAATCAGATGCTATGGCACTATGGCCTCGATTTTTTTACTTTACTGGTGCTAAAACACTGCTTTTCCTACTAATCTATCTTTATAGTGTTACCTTTAGGAATTAGTGTATTATTGGAATTAAATGTACTTAAATGATAAGCGTTGTTTTAATTTTAATAGCAGCGTGCAATAAGACATAGTGAGAGTCTAAAGAAAGACACTCCGTTCTCCATATACATTGCAATGCCAAGATCAGATAAGAAAATTATATCCAATTTTAAAGCTAAACACATTCATATTCTTAAAAGGTCGCCCCTTAAGCGGTACAAGCGCTACGTTTCTAATTTTCTACATAATTGCCCCGAAAAGACTTATTCGGGATGTTAAATTTTATCAGCATCTGTTATTTTTGGGCCTCATTTTAGCTTAAACGTTCCGCAATCACAGCTCATTATTATAATTAATGATAAATTAAATTACGCTTATATGCGAAACCAAGGGTTTGAATGGATTATAGGAAATGATTATTTCTAGTAAGAGTTCGCTTCGTGTTAAAATTTCATGGCATAATTGAAATGTATACCAGGGTTGAACGTTTATTATTAAATATATTTTTTTATTGAGGCCGCCGGTTCTTCCTTCCCCCCTTCGTATACCAGGTTAAATGACAGGCCAAAGCACAGATAAAACTATTTTATTTACTAAGACAGTTGACATTTGACATTTACGTAGGTAAGAGAGGATTTCTTGAAATTCCTAAGGAAACGGGACAACATGAGATTTTCCACTTTACGTCTTAAAAATCGGGCAACAACCAATACTGAACAAATGATAATTGCCCAACAAATATAATATAGTTTTTTAAAATAATAATGATTATTTTGTTCCCAGGTATCATGGATAAGAAGAAAAGACTATCATCTGTTAACAGTTGGACTGACCACGTACAGTTCTGACCAGAGGTTCCAGGCGATACATCTTCAACATTCAGAAGTAAGTGATGTTTTATTTACGTATCGCATTTATAATACTGATCAACCTTAAATACAAAGTTCACTCTATTCTTTCCTTTTGGTGTAAGAATTAGATGAGCTAAGCAGAGGCTGGTATTACGAATTCTAAAGTTGTAAACTTTAGCAAGTTACTTTTACATATCAAAAAAAGTATCTCCCCTTAAAAAGTATCTCAAGATGCGACCATGCCCACTCAAAGTCAAATTCCAAATATTCTTTATTCAAATACACTTTTACAAGCAGTTTCGGATCGTCGAATGAACACAAAGCTACCACTGCTCTAATATCTTGTTATTTTATTTTCCTACTAGTATATGACACGATAGGCAGATAATTTATTGCTGAATTTCCGCGACATTCCATGTTGAGTAGCGGAACTCAACGCTGGGTTCTTGTTGCAGGGGCGAGGAAATTAATATATTAAATAATTAATTGCTCCGAATAGGAATCGAACCCATAACCATCGCGTTTATAGTCAAACACTGTGCCGCTGCACTATGATGGCCTTGTATTAAATATTTTAAATAAATTCTTATTCTTTTCCCTCCAGGATTGGACGCTCAAAGTACGTTTTGTGCAGAAACGGGACGCCGGTATTTATGAATGTCAGGTGTCATCGCATCCACCCTCGAGCATATTCTTGCGACTCGACGTTGTTGGTAAGTTTCTTTATTTTTTCAGCTTAACGTTGTATCCCGCATATAGCAGGGAACCTAGAGTTAAGACACTCCGTTACTATTAAGACACTTCCGTAACCCACTTTCCTTCCGAAAGCATTGCGTGTTGAGTACGTTCTGGCTCGTTACCAGAGCGAGAAGTAAGATATTAATATGTAATTTCCTCGAGTGGGAATCAAACCCAAAACCTGTCGCGGTTACATTCGCACGTGTCAGAATTTATTTATTTCTATAATAAAAATATATCAATAATAATA
>JAEBDU010013161.1:233725-248078 GCA_016802625.1 Heliconius numata
ACATTTCTACTAAATTATAACGTCAATACTCACTTTACAGTGAAAAATATAAACGAAAAACTAAAGTGTATTTGAGCACGTAGTTGGAGTGCTATTACGGAATGTCAGTCGATATGTTCTTTTTACAGGTACATTATGTTACAGCTATATTAGAAGCTATCATAGTACAATGAGAACTTTTAACTGAATTCATGATGGTTGTAGGTTCGATCATCACGTCATATTCAGTTACCTGCCCTATTAAAATGAGGCCCAGTGGTGGCAGGGCACAAGCAAGCGACTGTAAACTCGACAGGTTATGAGTTCGATTCCAATTCGGGGGAGTAAAGAATTTAATATTTTGAGCAGGGTAGGCAGGGGAAACCTAATGTTAAAATACTCCATTCTCAAAAAAAAAACAAACAAACCTATAATAATGTTTTTTATATATTTTTTTGTCTGTTTAACAATTTTAATAGTTTAGAACAATAAAGTAATTCAGATTAGTAAATAATTAATTGTATAGTCCAAACGGGTAAAGCCACGAACGCATCGCTAGATATATAATAGAAAATGAAAACAAGAATTATTGGTAACAATAGTCGAAGTTGAATAAGCTCCATTCATTTCTTGTTCTTTCCAATATTGAACTCAATAGTTCTTATCGATTAACCATCAGATCTTAAATTGAGATCTACTTTAGATCAGATAAAGTATATAAGTTAATGTATCTTTTGTTCTTTCTTTTCATTTTAGGACATTTTGTATAACTGGGACTGTTCCCTTGACCACTTCAACAGTGACCATTTCAACACGCGATGTCTTGAAAATCGGCGAAATGTAGAGAACGGAGTGTCTTAACACGAGGTCCCCTCTGCCTATCCTGCTAGGCGTGACGCTGCTTATTTATAACCCAATAGAATAAAAATAGCTACAAATGTGTGCAAACTTTTAAGACAAATTCAAGCTGAATGAAAACGTTAAAAAAAGCGCGGCGTTGAGCTCCGCCACTCAACAGTGCAGGATTCGATGGAAAGTGGAGATAGGAAGTATTTTATTGGGAATGGAGTGCCTTAACATTAGGCTTCCCTCTGCAAGCGTAAAGCTAAATAAAAAGTATCGTTAAAATAAGATATATTTAAATAAGCAATGAACAAGTTCTATATCGAAATCACAGACGGTCTTTAACTTTTATTATATGTTCTACGTCTACATTTCGTCTAGTTCATTATAACGGAGTTGGACGTTATACACCAAGCCAGGACTTTGGCACGCGTTAGCGCTGACTTGGCAATATAGCCATGTCGGGATAAATCGGAACTTCTAAGGTTTAAATGAGGCGTAAATTGGTTGGACTTTTGTGAATTTTGCAATAATACTGGTTCTTATGATGCTTAGCTTCAAAATAAATATTTTGCTAGAAAACATTTAGCTTGAAAAATGCAGAAAAATAGATTATAACTTAAAAAGATAATGAAATAGCAGAAAAAATATATGGTAATTAATAAATATTTGTGAATGCTCAATAATTTTTAAAAAGTTGCTTTTTCTAAAACTGAAATTTTAAAATGCTCTGGCGTAAAATTCATAAAATGGCATTAGACCAAATTCCCCCATATTAGATTCGACGTACACCAATAAGTTTCAGATATAGATTATTATAGATAGATAAACATAGATACAGATTATAGCCAACGTTCATTGTCCTTCGTGACTACGAAGTACAACTAACGAATATACGCGATTAATCCCTTTAACCGTTTAATTTAAAATTTAATAATAGCGAAAATCAAAGACCTTAGTTTGAGGTGATTCTGATAATGATCTTATAATGGGGAAGTACTGGCAGGATTTTGTTATGGGTCCGATTCTCTATAAGATTCTGTGTTTAAATTCAAAACGTAAAATGGTATATTATTTTACTTATACTTTTATTACATTTATAACTAACGACTGTGAACTTTAATAATGGAAAGAGAGATAGGACGCGCTCTTAGATTTTTTTTAAGGAATTTTAAGTAATCTCAACGCAAGCTTGTCCAGATTTCAGTTACTTAAGAACTGACTCGTAAGCTTCTTACAGCAATTATCTGATTGGAAAGACCTTCTGATGGTTTAATATAAAAAAGAAATACAGTCGAATTGATAACCTCCTTTTCTTACAGAAATTGGTTAAAAATAGACGTTTTTTATATTAAACTTTCTAACACGGTTACCTCTGAACGTTAAATAATATTTTAAATTTGGCTCAATTTAGCTCAATTGGATAGTGGATATTAGATAATTTTTAACAATTAACTTAACTTTCAATAACTATTTCTTTTCTTAATTAAATTATACAAATTATAATAACTTCACAAAGTCTGCAACGTTTACACTCGTACGTATGGATTAACCAGAAAATCTACACTTTAGTTGAATTGAGTAAATGAATCGAGTATTTAACGTGGCTCCTCTTGCTATCCAGACTAACTAGTCTGGATAGATGTAACAGTATTAAAATGAAACTTTAAACCAACTTATGTGGAATGAAAGTATAATTTTATTAATGATCAGGTTATTAAATAATTAGATAATAAGAATAAGGACATCGTGCTACAGTGGTACAAGCTTGTGATTAATGATGGCTGTCGGTTCGATTCTCATTCGGGGGAATGATTATTTATTACTATTTTTATTTCTTTACTCAAATAAGACAAAGCGTTGAATTCTGCCACTCAACACGTAATTGTTAAAAAAATCGGCACTGTTTTGAGCCTTCTATAATGTATTTTTAAATTAATAGTAATTTAACGTAAATTAAGTATATAAACATTTTATTTACGTTTTGTTTATTTAACTATTTTAACTATCATTCTACCCATGGACCCAAATCCATCTTGTGGGACCACAACCTTGTGGTCAAAATGGTTGTCAGAATTATATAGGCTCCCCATTTAATTATACCAAATGCTAGTAACGGTTGCCGTTGATGTGATATCGACTAAGAGTTGATGCTAACTGTTAACCCAGTTTCTAACCATGGTGAAACTTTATCTAAATTGTCTAAAATAGTATTTTCTAGTGAATAATTCGTTTTAAAATGTATTATTAATATTTATTTTCATCATGAGGCTTTTCCTTAAAAAAATTAATTACAAAAACAAATAAAACACACATGGTTGTACGCAAAAACACATACACACAAACACAGTGAGGATAATTTTGTTCACGCTGTGTCCCGCACGTAGCAGGATAGACAGAGGGAACTTGGGAACCTAATTTAAGAACATTCTGTTCCCTATCAAGAAACTTCCGTTCTCCACTTTCCGCCGAATTCTTGATGCATTGCGTGTCGGATGGCAGAATTTACTATGCTATGTCAGAGCGAGCAAATGGAAATATTAAATATTTCATTCCCCAAGTGGGAATTGAATCCACAATCATCATATTTACCACGACGGTCTCTTATTTCGATAATTATTAATTGTTATTACAATTGCAAATTACGAATGTTTTGTATACAAAAGCTACAAATTAACAAGTTGGTCGTGTTGTTTTAGAGTACGATGATAGTTTTGTGCTTTGTCCAATAAATTATCTCGAAAAGTTCTTACATATATTACGGCTGTTTCAAATATTGATTCTAGGGTTTGGTTTTGTTTGGATATTGTTAGTCGGTGGTGGATAACAAGTCCGAAGTATGAATTATTGATATATATTATACTTGAGACCAGACTTTATCTGCAGCTTTACCCTCGTAATCAAATGGAATTATTTCAACAATTCTTAGTTATCTAAGAGTGTACATTTTTTACATATTGTGTAGGATTTCCAAAACCAATCCACTAAAAATTAAAAATAAAATAAAAATTATATTTACTTTCCACTTCTATCTAGTAATTGTCGTTACACTGTGTGTTGAGTGGTGGAACTTAACGCCGCGATTTGTTTTGTTACAACGGAGGAACTGAAAACAAAATCACTCAGGTGGGAATTGAATCCGCAACCGTCGCGTTCTAGACATTCAAACATCATATCACTGCGCACAAATGCTTAATATAATATGAAAACTTACTGACCAAAATACAAAAGCTGGGGCTTCCGTAGTTTGCACTACGGAACACTGTAGGCGGAGGGTCGAGCCTGGTTTCAGATATTTCTCCGTTGGCCCCGATATTTGAGCTCGGGCTTCTGTAACAAGGAAAATTACACTGTTAACATTGAAATCTATATATATATATAAATAAAAATTAAGTGTCTGTTTGTGATCAGTCAAAATAACCGTATTTTTTCAAGTGCATACTAGGTTTAATTATTTACACGATATCAAAACACAAATAAACAATTTTAAAACTCTTGTCTGTCTATTTTTTTTTATCCAGACCAATCTCCGAACCAGTTGAACCACTTTTTACAGGGCTAATATTAAAATATAATTGAAATGTAAAAAAATCCTGAAAGAATGACGAATGGTTAAGAAAAAAAAAATGCTTTAAATGATAAACAAATACCGACTATTATTCTTATATACAAAAAAATCTTCACCCTCACACTAGCTTTTGTCTGGAACTGGTGCAAGTTTCAAATCTATCTACATTCTATAGTTTTTCTTTGTTTCAAATAACAATTGAATAAATTTTTACGTAAAAAGGAATGCAAAAATAATAAATATCAGGTTTCAGGACATGGCTTTTGCTCCGTTTTGTAGCAATTTTATATATATTTCAAATGTATTTTTCTACGTTTGTTATATACAATATTCAGTTATACGATATTTTCTAAGAAAATGTCTTTCTAATAAAATGTTGTTTTACAGAATGGAAAATTTTTAAAAATTTATTGTTTGAGTCCGTCGTGGTGGAGCTGCACTGCGTCTGACTTAAACGCATCAGTTATAGTTTCGATTCCCACTCAGGGGAATGAATTAATTCATTTTCATTTCCACGCTCTGGTACTAACACAAAGCGCGTTATTGAGTTCCGTTACTTACCACGCTATGTGGGTGGTGTGTTGGGAACGGAGTGTCTTAGCAATAGGTTCCCTCCACCTACCCATATAAATGCGTGATACTGCGTTAAGTTCAACAAAAAATAATATTTATCAGATTTAGTTATGTTTACTTAACTTTATAAATATTTTTCTACTTATAATATTTTTTAGAAAATCATTGTTAAAGCATAATATTGCTTCATAAAATTGCTTTATTGAGCTTTTAGCTTATAAGAGTTCAAAAAGAATACTCAATGCAATTGCATTCTTGCTATGAGCATGTTTTAGTGTATTATTTTGCCTTTCAAGCAAAATTTTAATGAATTTAAAGAGACCTTTAAAAGCGTTCCAATGCAAGTAATTTGACATGTAGGTAGGTTGGGAAAGACATGGAATGACCTTAGAGAGGATGTTTGGCGAAGGAGGATCTCTTCCGAAGATTTCAGAGAACAGAAAATACCAGAATAAAGAGAAAGGTGCTTTAGGCTATGGAATATAAACTTACAACTTTGTCGCCAATACAGTATCAAGTGTACCGTAACAACTCTTTAAAATTATAATAAAATAATATTTATTGCCACATTTTATACTTTTCTCCTATAAATATATCACTGCTTTGGAGCCGATGTTTTGGACACATTTTACTTGTCTGCGGTTACTTTCGTTTATAATTTATAGTTTTATATATTTTATAATATTTATGAATAGTGTGTAGTTTGTACGAGGCCAGTAATGTAAACGCGACAGGTTTTGGGTTTGATTCCCATTCGAGGAAATTACATACTTATTAATATCTTACTTCTCGCTCTGGTAACAATCCAAAACGCACTCGACACGCAATGCTTTCCGAAGGAAAGTGGGTTACGGAAGTGTCTTAATGGGAACGGAGTGTTATAACACTAGGTTCCCTGCTATATGCGGGACCCAAGGTGAAGCTGAATAAAAAAGAAACTTACCAACAACGTCAAGTCGTAAGAATATGCTCGAGGGTGGATGCGATGACACCTGACATTCGTAAATACCGGCGTCCCGTTTCTGCACAAAACGTACTTTGAGCGTCCAATCCTGGAGGAAAAAGAATAAAAATTTATTTTAAATATTTAATACAAGGCCATCATAGTGCAGCGGCACAGTGTTTGACTATAAATGCGATAGTTGTGGGTTCGATACCTATTCGGAGCAATTAATTATTTAATATATTAATAACATCGCCCGTGTAACAAGAACCCAGCGTTGAGTTCCGCTACTCAACACGCAATGTCGCGGAAATTCAGCAATAAATTATCTGCTTATCGTGTCATACTCGTATACTAATAGGAAAATAGAATAACAATATATTAGAGCAGAGTGGTAGCTTTGTGTTCATTCGACGATCCGAAACGGCTTGTAAAAGTGTATTTGTATAAAGAATATTTTGAATTTGACTTTGAGTGGGCATGGTCGCATCTTGAGATACTTTTTAGGGGGCGACTGCTTTGCAGGTCTAATGACAATGTGGCCCAAAATATGAAATGTTTAGCAAGTTTACAACTTCAGAATTCTTAATATTCTTCTCTGCTTAACTCATCTCATTCTTACACCAAAAGGAAAGAATAGAGTTTTATTTAAGGTTCATCAGTATTATAAATGTGATACGTAAAAAACATCACTTACTTCTGAATGTTGAAGATGTATCGCCTGGAACCTCTGGTCAGAACTGTACGTGGTCAGTCCAACTGTTAACAGATGATAGTCTTTTCTTCTAATCCATGATACCTGGGAATAAAATAATATATTATATTTGTTGCGCAATTGTCATTTGGTCAGTATTGGTCGTTGCCCGATTTTTAAGACGTAAAGTGGAAAATCTCATGTTGTCCCATTTTCTTAGGAATTTGAAGAAATCCTCTCTTACCTATGTAAATGTCAAATGTCAACTGTCTTAGTAAATAAAATAGCTTTATCTGTGCTTTGGCCTGTCATTTAGCATGTAGGTACGGGAGAAACTGGAAAAAATAACGGAAGGAAGAACCAGCCTCAATAAAAAAGATATTCAATAAGAAACGTTCAACCCTGGTATACATTTCAATTATGCCATGAAATTTTAACACGAAGCGAAGTCTTACTAGAAATAATCATTTCCTATAATCCATTCAAACCCTTGGTTTCGCATATAAGCGTAATTTAATTTATCATTAATTATTATAATGAGCTGTGATTGCGGAACGTTTAAGCTAAAATGAGGCCCAAAAATAACAGATGCTGATAAAATTTAACATCCCGAATAAGTCTTTTCGGGGCAATTATGTAGAAAATTAGAAACGTAGCGCTTGTACCGCTTAAGGGGCGACCTTTTAAGAATATGAATGTGTTTATGTTTAAAATTGGATATAATTTTCTTATCTGATCTTGGCATGGCAATGTATATGGAGAACGGAGTGTCTTTCTTTAGACTCTCACTATGTCTTATTGCACTCTGCTATTAAAATTAAAACAACGCTTATCATTTAAGTATATTTAATAATACACTAAAGGTATTATTCCTAATGGTAACACTATAAAGATAGGTTTGTAGGAAAGGCAGTGTTCTAGCACTAGTAAACTAATAAAAACGAGGCCATAGTACCACAGCAGCTGATTGTAAACGACTGTTGGGACGCCACCCCTACTGGAGAGAATGTTTATATTTCATACGTTAGCAAGTTCCATTTCTTCGCGCTTTGCTTATTGCAAAGCGCGGAGTTAAGTTCCGCCACTCAACAAACAATGTCTTGAAAATTGTGCAGAAATTCAGGAACGGAGTGTCTTAACACTAGGTTCCCTCTGCAAGTTTCAAACTATTTATATTATTTTACTAGCTAAATTCTTTAATAAACAGTACGTGGAGATCGAGTATTAATATAAATTTCTTCTATAATAACGATACAATCAAGCTTTAAAGAAGTAATTCCGTTCCTTTTCCCCCTAGAAGCACCACCATAATAAAAGTCCATATAAAACCGAAGCATCTCACAATTACACGGTAGACGCAGTTACAATCTAATTTCGAGTGCGTACACGTACAAAATTTCCTCTTCATTCCTACCTCGATACAATTTTGGCTACAAAGAAAATTCTCCGAAATACCTAACAGGAAATCCCTTACGTTTTCCATTCGAACTCTGCTTTTATGAGTTTTGCAATATATTTTGACTTTTATAATACAACTTGTATGAGTATATACTTTTCTAAGTAAGAAGAAATTATTCTTTATACTATAATGGTCGGTGAGAAAGCAGAGTAATGTACTTCCAACAAAATTTTAGACTAACATTAGTTCTTAACAATAACAAGAGTTGTTACAGTACTACGAACTGCTTACTCTGACCTCAGAAATGTTAAATATATATGTCACTAACTTGTCATCTCTTCTTCTTATTTAGAATCTAACCATTTTTTACTACAAATAAATAGTTAGTTTGAGATTTTCTTTTTTTAATTGTACATTGTAGCCCTCATAAAGGCAGATCGGTAGAGGGCATGTGGTGTTGAGAAATGCCGATCTTCACTCACCGTCTAAATTTCGAGACATTACATGTTGTATAGAGGAACTCAATATCATTGCCCCAAATGGGGAACCGAACCTACAACTGTTTACAGTGAAACGTTGTGCCGCTGCTCCTGGACAACCTCTTGAGACTTCCAAACATGAAACTAAATCTGAACCCTTTCCTAAATGATCCAAATATAACAATACAACAGTAAAATAAGCATTTTGACCAATAAAATTAATCTAATCAAACAAAGTTAAGTACTTAACACCTTCCCACTAAACTTATCACCTTTGTAAAAATATCCCGCATAATATGAGAAAGGGATGGTATCCGCGAGGTGTGAAATGAGAGAATTCATTAACTTTGACAACTTACGTGCAAAAGAAATTCATTCTTATTTCCTAAGCACTAAGATACAAAATGAAAATGGAGTGATGAAGAAAATTTGCGGTTTGTTTTTCATAAACATGCCTTTAAAGGAAATGATGAGCTATTTGGAGGGCAAAGGTGATAATTTGTACAATTGAGAATAATTATCATAATAAGCAAATAGCTACAGACGGTCCCAAAGGAAGAAAAATGTTTGAATCTATTTGGGTATTTGGAGAGAAAAGGTATAAATATTATCTACTAGAGGACCCGCGCGGCTTCGCCCGCTTGTATAATAATATTTATTAGGATTAGTAAGAAAATATAAACCTAATTAATCAAAATAAGCCGAAAAAGAATAATAAGTAGACATGAGTAAGGGAAATAAAATTATTAATATTAGAAAAAAATCTCTGAGTAAAAAAATGAACATACAAAATAAGTAAAACTAATAAAAGGAAAAAATTGAGCTGGATTTTCCATTTATTGAGGATGCAATCAGCTATTTTACATCACATTAATAGTTTCGATTTAACCTGTAATTGCGGTCAGAGGTACTTCGGGCACTTATAATGTATGCGAGTGTGTGTCATACACAATTCTCAGTTATTTCCAACTGGTCACACGGGTGAAGTAACAATTAAAAGCTAGCACTAAAAAGAGCTTAACTGAAGGTATCATTTTTTAGGTTCACGCTTTATCCCGCACTTAGCAAGATAGGCAAGCGGAACTTGAGAACCTCATGTTAACCTTTAGATACGCTGTTCCTCATTAAGATAATACTGTTACCCACTTTCCTCTGAATTCTTGAGGTAATAAAGTGTTCAATTGGCGGAACTTAACGCCGAGCCTCGGAAATGAAAATATTAAATAATTCATTTCCTCGCTTTAACAAGTATAAATAAAACAACCTACATAATATTTAAGATCCTGAAATACGATAACGATTATGGAACACAATACACCAAATCCGTTTACCTTTTTATCATATTTTATTTTGTTTGTAAAGTTCAGCAAAAATTGGGGCTTATTTCACAGATTTCAGATATTTAGCCCCAAAAGTTTTTGTATTTGTTCTACCTAACATTTATAATTTAGTAAATGGGTTTTATAGGATTATCATTATGAGGCACATTCGACCGTGGGATACGATTAAATTTTACAGAACGCTAACGTCCCGGAATAAAAGGGTATATATTTAGAATTTGATCCGATGTTTGTTATGTTATGTTAATATGTTTTGTATATTTGTTTATTATATAAATAAATATGTAAAACATGAATTGAGGCTGTCGTGGCTCGTCTGCACAAGCGTGCCTTAATGGGAACAGGACACGTCCTTGACACTATGTTCCCAGGTTCCCTTCGATTACCCTATTATGTGTATCCCACACACCGTAAAAGTAAAAAAAAATGTTAATTTTCTGTGCATACTGTTATGGTAAGGGTTTTAACCCTTCTGTTACTGAGTGAGTGGCAGATAGCACATGCAGACGTTATTACTGGATTTAGAAATTTGGCTTAGTGGGTTAAGGAGTGCAGGGAAGCACGAAAAGAAGATCTATTCGAAATTCTATTTGATTTTTCGTTTCAAGTCTTAAAGTCCACGAAAAGTAGTTAATACCTTAAATTTTAAAAGGCTTTTAAAAGGCTAGTTAATATCTTAAATTTACATACATTTTTGGGAATTTTAAATTTGTTTTTTACTTGAATACAGATCTAGGAAAATGTATTTATTTCAACGTCATGCTATTGCATGGGACCCGCACACAAGGTAGGCTATTCGCCATTTTTACCGAATTCCGGAGGAACTTAACGCCCCGCTTTGTCGTCGATTCCAGAGCAAAGAAATGTAAATATTAAATATTTAATTTCGTCGAGTGGGCATCGAACTCACAATCCGTCGAATTTATAGTCACACTTTGTATATTTTCATATGTAGTTTTGCTATTAATTTTTCACAAAAAATATTTTTAAACACAAATTCTTATATAGAAAGTTTAGCAAAATGTCTTAAGAGAGCACAGAAGCAACATGAAACGTTATTTTAAACGTAACTTACGATTTATATCAACAAAATTCACCACAACTCAAATGTTACATATAGCTCAGCAGGAGAGCTCTTGAATGTGCACTTGTGCGTATACTACTTCGTGCAGAACTTTTTGAACGGATTTTAAACGCTTTTTGATTTTTATTACTTTTATTACATTTTTTCTTTTAAAATATTTTTTTTTTATCGAAGCCTCGTGGAATAGGGGGATATATTTTGTGTTTCCAGTGATAGTTGTAGGTTTGATTCCTACTTAGGAAAATTAATTTTCTCACTCTGATAACAAGCAAAAGCAAATTTCTGCATCCGCTACTCAACAAGTAATGTCTCCAATATTGTGGGAAAAGGAAGGAACGGAGTACCTTCACATTCCCCTCTGAGGATACAATATAGAGTTAAAAGTTTCTGCCTTAAAAGGATTCTGATCTGATCATATTGGATCAATTAAATTTATCATCATACAAAAACAATTACAAAACTAAATGACTTACTATCCCATCACCGATATTCCTTATGACACACGGCAGCAACGCAGTAGATCCTGTTTGTGACGTAACTAAGGTATTGTTTTCAGTTGCAAACTGCTTCTCCTGTGTACCGTATACGAGGTCGTCCAGAGGCGGGAAGGTGACAGTGAGTTCATTCTCCTCTGGTCGTATAGTTGACGATTGTGATGAGGGTGGCGGAGATGGACCTGAAAAGAAAAGAATTTGGATAAGATGGGGCATATTCTCTAAAGCAAAATTGGTGGGAAGTGGAGAACAGAGTACTTGTGAATAAATTTTCTTTGCTTACCCTGCTTTATGCAGAATACAGAGTGATGCTAAAAAAATTGGCTTTATCATGGACACAGCCGTGTGTTGTACATGAGTACGTTTATTTAACGGGTCATATTTTTTAAATCTCATATTTTTATTTATATCTTTAGAATAAAAGCAAGGAAACTGTGATACCATTCTAGTAAAAGTAATACTAATTGCAAATCTCGATACGCAGCAAAATAGCATCAAAATGGCGTCGCTTCCTCATCCACTGCGCGCGATGCGTCGCTGTTCTCGTTTATTATAATGAATTCATCTAGAGGTTCTTCCTTCCTTTTAGGATTGTTCAAAGCGTCTAGAAATATCGCTACTTTAATAATTTTGTCTAGAAAATTTTAGTACTCTTTCGATACAACTCTGTACTACAGTATGCTCTTAAAACGCTAGTAAAGTAAACGACATCAAGTCAACACCGTATCTGATTGAAAGAGAAAAGCTTGCAAATATTTGCGATGCCATTTTTTATGGGCTAAAAAAATAAATAAAAAGGCACCAACAAAAAAGAAAGTGTGTATTGAATAACAATGTAAGGAGGTTTAGTCTCTAGACAGTGATATGTAAAATGTGCCTAGTGGCGTAGTTAGAAGGGTTGTAAGTAAAATCAATGGTTATAGATTTACGTTTTTATAAAAATGTTTTTGTTTGAAAATAACTTTTTTTTGGAGTCGTGGCCCAGTGCGACAGAGTTTGACTGTAAACGCGATCATTTTAGGTTCAATTTCCATTTTTCTTTCTATGCTCTGTTACTTTCTCTGCTCTGTCATTACATCACAAGTCTTTAAAATGGGGGAGAGAAGATTAAAAAAAACAGTGCAAGTATATTTCTCCCTACTCGAAGTGTTGCGAAACATGCTATTAGTAATACAAAAAACAATAATATAATTTAAATCGGTGTAATATTCAACAATTTAACAATCAATTATAATAATAACCATAAGCAAAGAGTTTCAGTTACAAGCAAAAGTGTTAAAAGAAGAAAATACAAAAAAATAAAAGGTATACTTTCTAAACGACTCAGTTCTTAAACAAATAGAATGGCTCCCTGAGCGTAATATCTTTCAGCACTCAAAAGAAAAAGAAAGTGTTCTAACAATACAATCTTTTACTGTGATCTAAATAGTTCTGCGAGACGTTGTAGGATGCTCTTATTGAGCATTTAGTCTTATGCAAAAAGATACGTTTAAAGTCTATGAAGAAATTTTTAATTTTTTTATATGTTATTACCGATTTGGGAATAAAGAAAAATGTATAAATTACAATAAAATAAGTTCCGACAATCGATATTGGTGGATAAAGGAAAGCTAAAAAAAGTTACAATTCTAGACTAAATAATTCCTCAATATAGAATCGAACCTGCTTACCCCACGTGAACAGTAAAACAATTTCTAGCTATGCTAAGGTAAAATTGTAAAGCACTGAACGAACTAATTTATAATTTATATCTTCCCTGAGATAGCTGCAGCTGTTGGATATCTCTGAGGTATTTCTTTGCTCTAAGAGAATAAAATTAGATACTATTTCAGTGCTAGAGTTACATTTTCAATCACTTTAATCAGTGAGAAGTTTGTTAATTTCTCTCATTTCTGAATTCTGTTTGTAATTTTATAGCTGACAAATTGCTGCGTTAAGTTTCACCACTTAACACTAAGTTTCTCGTATTTAGGCGGAAAAGTGTGGAGTGTCTTAGCATTAGGGCCTGCTTTGCTGCTTAAGATACTACTTAATTTTGATCGTAACATTAATTCTAAAGTGAAGAATATTTAGGAAGTGTAAAAGAGCATTAAGAAAGCGTTACTCAAAACTTCTATGGAAATAGATAAAACAAAGTTGACGACGACGCCTTTTAATTTCAAATAAAAATAAATGCATACAAATCGAACCCACAACTATCGTTCCAAATCCAATACTTCACAACCCATACATGACATCTTTATCTTTTATATTCTATTTTCAACGGTTGTCTTACTTTAAGAGAATTAAGTAAAAATTGCATCATCTTCACTAATGCTACCTGGCCGGCGTCCAGGAGATAATTTAATGTGAATTAACCTAATAATGCTATCTTAAATTTTTGTTCCACTTTTATGTCCAATAAATTTTATTAATTGTTATCTTATAAAGTAATTGGGTGAGTTTTATTATGTTTTATTTAATATCAGTGTTATTAGTTTATCTGTTATATATTTTAGGAATAATGATATATCGAAATAATTAAAATAAATGGGAGCTATCGTGGAACAGCGTCTGACTGTAAGCCCGACGGTTGTGGATTCGATTCCAGTCAGAGTATGAATAATTTTTATTTTTCCATTCTAATTACATTAAACGAGGCATGAGTTCCGCCACTCCTACACAATGCCCCCAGAATTCGAAGCTAAATTGAGAACGGAATATGTTTAAATGGGAACGGAGTGTCTTTACACTACTTATACTATACTCACATGTATATTATATGCATCATATATCTATTTTTGTATAGAATCAGACATCATAAGCATGAAATTTAAAAAAAAACAATATAAATTCAATAGAAAAATAACATAAAAACGAAAAAAAAAGCTCATTGTACCCTACTACAAACAACGCCACTTCCAAAGTACCTATAAATCCGCGATGTTTATTTGCCCGTCGCGTCGCCCGTTCGTTAG
>JAEBDU010013161.1:263078-282189 GCA_016802625.1 Heliconius numata
ATAATGTATATTTAATTGTGATACAAATCTCATGAAGTTGTTGATATACTGTAAATATTGTAGAATAAGGATATTAAATTATTGTTCATTTTAAAAAAAGGTGTTTTATTGGATCTTCCTTTCCTAAGCGTGTTTTTTTTTATTTGAGACCATTAAAAATAAAAGCCTTAAAAATATTGCTCAATTCTATTCTAATTTAAAAATTCTCTTCACTCTGTATCCCGCACATAGCAAGGTATGTAGAAGGAACCTAGGAATGAAATGAAGAAATGTACTCCAATCCACTCCAATAGTATATTTTCGTTCATCTTATATTTTTTTTAGTATTTATAATTCAGCGGAAAGTCTTTGTTAAGACACTTTCATTTGCCACTTTCTGCCGAATTGTCGAGACATTGCGTGTTGAGTGGCGGAACTGAACGCCGAGCTTTATCTCGTTAGAAGAACTCAAAAATAAAAATATTAATTATTTCATTCCCCCAAGTGGAAATCGAACCAATCCACCAAACCTACACCAAACGACGGTGTCTTTATTATATAAAAAAATATTTTTCTAACCCACTTAGAAAGTTCCTTTGAAAATTTCATCGTATTGCTAACGATTTTATATAACCCTGTAATAAACGTAGCTTATATTATGCCCTTAGGGGTGTTAGGGCAAAGCTCAGAATTCACAAGAAAAGGCTCAAGGGTTAGACAACATTATATTTAATGGTTATACTGATAGTACTAAAATTCATTTTAACGCACTGCAGTGAAGGAATAAGTGGGAATAATGGTTGTTTTTGTATTTTGTGGTTGGATTTGATTTGGTTTGATTTAGGGTGGTTATGAGTTCATTTCTATGTTAAGGTAATTTTGTTTATTTTTGAGCCCGTCGTGGCACGGGGCTGTGTTTGTTTGTTCACGCGATGGTTGCGGGTTCGATCTCCACTCGAGGGTTTGAATTATTATGTGTTAATGCTTGAGTTTCAGTTTTACGCACACAGCAGGGTAGGAGAGTCCGTTTTCCAGCTTCCGCCGAATTCTGGAGGAATTACGTACTACGTATTATAAATATTTCATTTTCTCGACTGTGAATCTAACCCACGATCTCTCACATTTACCACATGCTTGGGCCACTGCGGCACAATTGGCCTCTGGACTAGTTTCATCTTATATATTCAAAGGGGCAAACATTTGAAAATCAAGGGACTTCCCACTCATAATCCTATCCCTCTACTTATAGCAAGGATAAGAAATCTGAATAGCAATATATGAAATCCTACAGTGAGAATGTGCCTTAGACCATCCCTTTCACTAATAATTATTAAGTCCAAGGCTGTTGGTTGGCTAACGGCAATCAACCTTCTAAATTAATACTTACTAGGTATTTAATTATCTCTTAACTGCCGTCAAGGTGACCTTCAAATAAGGACTAAAGACCCACTCGAGGGAGTGAAATATTAGGATAGTTGGGGAACGGAGTATCTTAACACCAGGTTCCCACTTCCTTCCCTGCTGTGTGCGGGATACAGCTGATAAAAAAAAACATTTATATTAGTACAATAATCATGATTTAATACTACATGATAAAGAATGCCCAAAAAAAAAGAAGAATATACTGAAAATGATAAACAACAGGTCCGCGTGATAGATTGTACGGTAACACGAAATAAGATGAAAATATAATACGATGTCATGTAATTCAACCCTTATCTGCTTGCTTGGAGTAAAATATGCATATCAACGCCTTTTTTTCTGTTTTCTTTATTTAATCTTAAGATAGAATGTGGGGTAGATAAGTAAAATGTAGAAATACGTTTTTTAAACAATAATGTTATTTAGACAAAAAATAACATAAAAGGAATATTTGAATATGCACTTAACACTTAATGGTTCTCACCCATTAATATTTACAATTACGTTTAAGATTTACTGACGTATTTATAACTGTTACTGATATACCGACGTACAGACAGACATGACAAATTTATAGTTCTCCTGTTTTTCGCCATTCGGCTACGGAACCCTGAAAACATATCAGTAAAAATATAATACAGTTTCTTTATAAACATTTAAAAATAAAATAAAACATCACTTAACTAATAAACTTTTCTTTAGCGGTCTCTAGTACCTTCAGGAAAAAGTTACGTCTCTTTGTAAAGAAAAATATATTACAACGGAACGGTGAATCTTTTCCTTGTTCCGTAAAAAAATCTGACCGGAAAAATTGCTGTAATTTACAGGAAATGTAACCTCATAACTAAAATGAGAGTTAATTAAATGTAATTTTGTATAATTTTGTTGTTTTACACGCCGTTGTACTTAAAAGTATGAATTATAATTGTGAAAAGAATATATTTGGCACTAGTTTTACCTGCGGCTTCGCTAGCTGTATAGAATAAAAAAAAATTGACTGTGTTTCATGCACATCAAATTAACCTTCCATTTTGCAAAATTTTTATAATTATACGACTATATACGTTCAAAGTAATTTTTCAGCGTAGGAACGGAGTGTCTTACCTCTAAAGACTACAATGAAGTTAAGCTAAAAAAAACTTAAAACATGTCGAAATAGACACCCTGTTTACCCGGAAAATTCAATAAATAGACTGAACACATTATGCAAATAGATATTTATTAAAGGTATCAGAGCGCCGTGGAACCGCGTCTGTAGTCTGTCTAAGCATTATGTTATCGCTTTAATTCCTACAAGAAAAATGATTGCCTACATTGTGTTTTTGTTTTCCCGCAGTGGTAAGACCAACCGCGGCGTTGACTTCCGCCAATCAATACGCAGTGCCTCCAGAACTCCACGGAAAGTGGGAAACGGATTGCCCTAACACTAGGTTCCCTTGTTCCTTTTTGACACGGAATGTTTTTACTGTCTACCCACAAAAATTTTAAAAACATATAAGAACTATATTTTATTTCACTTTTGCAACTTTTAATATTTGAAATATCACAATTCCATAGAATAGAATAGAATATATATTTTTTGCACAGACATTTAGCATATAAAATTTTGTTTCAATCGTACTAAGCCTGAAAAAGCGTTTTGAATTGTATGTGGTGGCTTTATACCACTTCCCACAGTATTTATATTTAGAAAATAATTATAAAGATTCTGTAAATTTTTGCTGTATATTCAAATGAAAATAAAAACAATCGCAACTGTCGGTGAAATTGAGAATGTATTTTTTCAGCTTTACAATTTTTTGGCAAGTGGTAGACAGACGATTAAAACTCTCTCATCTACGCTTTCGCTATGCTTTGTCTCGCCACAGCTACAAAATGAAATAATTTAAATATATATCATAATTTCCTCGAATGAAAATCGAAACCATTACCATCACGCTTACAGTCGGTGTCCCAGTGTGGTATGATGGCCTCAAATATATTGCAATAATTAATAGTTACTATTTACGTTCATGTCAGAATTGAAAACATTATTAGATATTAGTTAAATTTATACGTTATTTGTAACCTACCTGCCTACCTGCCAATTTACTAGTATAAAGAGAAGGCTGCTTAATTATATATCGTCATATATATTTGTTTTAATTATATATTTATACAATGGAATGGGTGTATTTTGTTCTTTTTTATCGTGGGAGGCTTATCTTTTGTTATTTATATTTGACCACGTGAACACATAAAAGTTAATATTGAATAGTTTCCAAAATGAGACTTGAATCCGCTACCATCAAATTCAGTAAAACTTTCCGAACTACATCGATATAATTAAACCTTTTTCGTAGATTTAAAAAAAAACCACCATACGTATACTTCATAAGGGCTAAGAGTGAGGAACGCGAGCTTATTAGTTTAATTTTGAATGAAAGTAAGGCTAATTATGAATATATGTATTCATTAAGATTTTATTTCTAGAAATGTTTGATATGTGGTCTCATTAAGAACGGGTAAACAAAAATACCTTTGAAAATCTACACACAATTTTATGGAGAGACTTTTTTTAGCTTCACGCCAACCTGCTATGTTCGGGATACAAAACATAGCAGGTTACCCAGAGAACCACTGGGATGGGAACCTAGTGTTAAGAATATCTGTTCAACAAGTTTTGAGATATTGCTTGTTGAGTGGCGGAACTCAACGCCGCTCTCCGTCTTGTTTGAGTTCTGCCAATTAATACGCAATCCCTATAAAATTTTGCTGAAACTTAGGTTTACACTAGGTTTCCTTTGTCCGTTTCACGGAAAAAGCGTGAAGTTGCTTTTCATTTCGTTTTGTATCCCCGTAAAATTATCAGAACGTAAAAATATAGCCTAAGCTCCGAATATTACGTCGAAAAATGTAGACGTTGAGGTTTTAATTACAAACGCAAAATTAAAACGTTGGGCATAATATTAAAATACTTGGTCCAGTTTAGAGTGGGTGAGTAATTTTGCTTATATATATATACCGCTGTAGCACATTGCAAGTGTATCTTAGTGAGTTCAATGGCTATAGATTCAAAATATTTTAAGGCAAGAAATACCATTAGAAAAATTGTTTTCGTTTCCTGCATAATTATGACATGTTATGTTAAGAACCTCCGTTGGCAATTTTCCGCGAAACTTTCAAAATATTGCGTGTTGCCTTTAAAAACCTGTAAGCTACCTGTAAGCTATGATTAAAAACATATAACTGGCAGAAATGCATAGATACCCATATATCAAAAACTACTAAACCGATTTTGATGAAACTTACATTATTCTTTAAGTTGGAATACATTTCACTTAAATCAAAAAGGGTCATCTCGATACGACTTCTAGTTTCCAGGGAATACATAGACAAATATACAAACATACTTTAAAGGAATTTACAATTAAATTACAATTCCAATAATATTTTATAAATTATAGTCAAATAGGCTTTATTGGTACCTTTTTTTATCCAATTGCTTATTTTACTTGTGAATTCAAATAAAATACCTTTTTTTAATTATTTTTGAAGTTGGTTAAAAACGAAAGCCAGCTTACTATAGGTTAGATACCAACAATAGCGTATATTATACGCTCTGATGAGTGTACTTATCCCGATCGTAAACAGTGTATCAACGTCCATAGAGACATTGATGGTGAGTAACGAGGAATTATTGCTGCCAAAACGCGTGTATTATGCGTGTTTGTTTGTAGATAAAAAAACGGTTTCACGCTTTTTCACGCGTGACAGGGAAGGCACATAGAATCTAATGCCAAGACTCTTCGCCTACGTGGATTTACTCAACGCCTTTTGGGTTTTTTGAGTTGCTGGAGCATGGAAATTAATATAATTAATTCCCCCAAACAGAGATGCAACCTACAACCGTATTTACAGTCATACGACAGCCAACTCCGTCATAATACTGTTTATTCGAATTTTTCACCAAATGGCTTATGTAATTTTTTATCCGGGGATGCAGAGGAACCTTGTGGCACTTCATTCACCACTAGTATACTTCCGCCCCCCGCTTTCCGATAAAATCTTAAAGCATTGCTTGCTGTAATACAAATTATATTAGTAGTTCGCTTTCTTTATCTATTTATACAAAAAGCTGTTTCTATTTCTTGTACATGAAAAAGTAAGAACAAAGCAACTTATCTTAAAGATCGAACCCACAACAATTGCACTTACATTCAAATGCACTTACTTTATCAAGAATGTAATGACATTCATTTAAATACAATTTCAAATGAAAGTGTTAAGAAATATGCAAAGTTGATTAAATTGCAAAATAAAAAGTCGAATTCAATTCTAAACAAGGACAATCATTAACCCTCGGCCCGGACGTTTATTTCATAGTCAAAACCCTAAACTCAAAAGGTACAAACGCTGCCGAAAAAATGTCTGAGGACTTTAAATGATTTGCCCCGGAATGAATCTTTTTATAAGCGTACAAGTGAAAAGCTTGAGCGGGTAGAAGGCCAGATTTTCATAATTAATTTATATGTCGTAGAACGTATATTTTCATTATATTTTCAGCTCCAGGCTTTGACTCGCATAGAAGAGAGAGAGAGCACCTAGCGTGAAGGTACATCGTTCTCCGTTCAAATTACATGTTGCGTGGAAGAACCGTCATGTTTCCAGACAGGAGTCGACCTTGTAAATTGTAAACGAGGCGGTTGTGGGTTCGATTCCCACTCGGAGGAATTACTTATTTTCATTTCTTCTCCTTGGTAACAAGACACGCGTTGAGCGCATCGATAAGTTCCGGCACTCAACCCACAATGTCTCAAATTAAGCGGTGCTTGGGGAACGGAGTGTCTAGCGCAAGGTTCCCTCCGTTTACCCTGTAATATGCTAAAAAAATTGAAAACATTTGATCAAATTTAATCAATTTTGTAAATATCTAATAATGCCAAGTACTCGTTTGATAAAATCTAGTCGATTTTTGCTATAGCGAATTATATTACTTTATTTACTTCTTGAACAAAACTTATTACTAGCCACAACGTTATTAAATTACCAAAATATTGACCTTATTGAGCTTTTTGGACCAAATATTTACAGTTTTTCCTCGTATAAGATCAAGTTTCCAATTTCCAGCGTATAATAACAGGATCTAATATATAATTTTATACTTAAGGCGAAGTGGAAGCGTAAGTTGTTTTGCGTTTTATATGGGATACACGCTACCAGTGAAACTGAAATCAGCCCTATCTACATAGAGGCTTTTTCAGCTTCATGCAACCTCTCAGGTAGCAGGGTAGGCAGAGAGAACATTCCGCATCCTTTCGCGAAAATTTCCGCCAACTTTCGATATATTGCGAGTCCTGAATGGGGGAACTAGACGAAGCGCGTTGTCTAAAAACGTTCCTACAAATGGGAATCAAACTCAAAATCATCGCGTTTACTATGAAAGGTTGACTATGAAATTATGAAACGTTTTAATGAACGTTTGACTGAATTCTAATTCGTTTTTAATTCGTATGTGCAATGCCTTCACGATATGATAACATATCAAATATGTATATGATAGTCATCGCTTGTAATTAAAAAAAATTGGACCATGAGGGGATCTACCTTGGACTATATTTTATCTAGGTATATTATTGGGGTTAGTGTAGGCACAGCCAAAAGCCAAGAAACGGAATTCTTTTAATTTCGTCATGTTCGTCTGTCGGTCCGTCCGTGTCTGTGTATTTTGCGTGTTAAACAGCAGTTAAAAATTAACAATTTTTATTTTCTATACAAAATTCCAATTCCATTACGAAAATGATTAATTGATAGTTCAGAGTCAACATCTCACCGCCTTGAACGATCTTAATCGAGTGAATATGGAATCGACGGCAATGCAAACCACTTGGCGTTGGCGTTAGACGAATGCAAACAGTGCCACGTATTGGGAATTCAAATTTGATGTGAGGTCTCCTCACGTGATAAAATTATTTCTTATTAATTTGTAAATATAACCTATATTTTTTTTTTCGTAATTTATACATCCATACTTCTATACTGCTATACTTTTATACTTATAGTAGAAAGCTGATGATTTTTATTGGTGAAACGCGCTAATCTCAAGAATTATTGGTTCGAATTGATTTTTTTATGTTGGATAGTCTATTTATCGAGGAAGGATAGGCTACATTACATCATGTTAATTACTTCCACATGACCGCATATTGAGTATTGAGTAGCGGAACTCAACGACGTGATTTTTGCTTTGGTGCCAGAATGAAAGAAGAAGCGAAGAAATGAAAATATCAATAAATAATAATTCATTATCTCGAGCGGGAATCGAACACGCAACCGTCGCGTTACAGTCACACTCTTGTGCCCCTGCTCCAACGGCCCCAACATTTTAAACACGCCAGTCTCTTTATACTTACGCTACAAAGATAGAATGATAATGACGTCCCCAAGAGGCACGCTTACCTGCCCTCGACCCGCCTTGTAATGTTTGCTGCCAAATAGGATTATACAGTGTCCTTTACAATGTCTAACGGTTTTACCACCTTCAAAGTAAGATTTTCCATGATCTGTATAATTTAATTGTATGTATGTATGTAAAGTACTTGATGATACTGGATGAAAATGACATTTTTTATTTTGGTAGTTTCGAATATATTAAATACTAGGGGCCCGCTCGCGGTTGCACCCGCGTGAACTATGTTATTATTAATTTCTGTCTCCATGACTACGTCCTAGTGACGTCTATGCAAAATTTGAGACTCCTAGCATTTGTAGTAATGAAGTTTCATACAAACTTTGGACCCCAAAAACAACCCCTTAGAAGTCGAATATTGCAAATTCCCGTCTTAGCGAGCACCTACGTCCTATAAATAACTCCTGTGCAAAATTTGAGATTCCTAGCACTTGTAGTTTCTGAGATTTCGTGATTTGATATACAGGGTGGAATTGTCAGCGCCACTTTAAATGAAACCACAGTTTTAACTACTCTATAAAAGCCTAATATAATTCGGAAAAAAAATAATTCTCAAAAATGAAAAAATTATTTTTTCAAACAAAATAAATAATAAAATTATCGTTTTTAAAATAAAACGCCATTTGTAAAGTATAACATAGGCACGCACACACGTGTACCCTATGTGCTTAATGGTTTGCCTGAGGACATACGCCGCGAGCCAAACTTAAAGAGGTTTAAAATTAAACTTAGGGAGTATTTTTTGTCAACTGTTAATTGAACAGTTGACAGAAAATACTTCTTAGTTTAATTTGATCTAATATAAATGTAATTTAAATCATATGTATAGAGATCCTGCAGTCAAACTCGCGAAGAGTTTTGCAGGACACTGTTTAAGTTTTTGTATTGTTAAATGGTAGTAATAAAATAATAAAATAAAAATAATAAAACACTTACCTGTCAAAGCGGCAAAGTCGCATACGAATGTGTGCGTGACACGAAATACAGGTATGGATAAAAATCGTAAAATGAAAAAAAAATCCTACGTCCAAACCGTTGAGGTACCTTGATTAATTTTTTTTAATGCTGGGTTTGAAATATTTTTCCCTATATGCAGTTTCAGTAAAAGAAGCGCTGCCTCTTCCACCCTGTATATAGATTTTATATTTAACACTCCAGGTAACCCTTGCCATAAAAGAAACAAAAATGTATGAATATTAATTAGTTGTTGTACAAAATATAATTAACTTATTTAAAAATCTTGCATTAGTAAAAGGAGAGGGAAAACTAAATGATTTACTAGTAAATGATTATTCTTTGCAATTATCTGAAGTATACTAGAAAGTAAAGAAAAAAAAAAATCTGTAAGTGTACGAATATGAAGTTCAACTCCAAGTTAAAGTTAATCTTCGTGACCTATTTGACGCGGGCCTTATTATAAACTAGCGGACGCGCGCAGCTTCGCTTGCGTATTTAGGGGTGAATTCTAATAAACCACGAAACATGTGTTCAATGAAATATTTTTAAGAGACTAAATTTCAAATTTTATAAAAATCGGTGGCGATTTAAAGATTTTTCCATACAAACTTTCAACCCCTTATTTGCACCCTTAGGGAAAGAATTCTAGAAAACCATGAAACATGTGTTCAATTAAATACTTTTAAGAGTCTGAATTTCAAATTTTATAAAAATTGGTGCCGATTTACAAAAAATTCTATACAAACTTTCAACCCTTTATTTGCACCTTTAGGGGAAGAATTCTAGAAAACGATGAAACACGTGTTCAATTAAATACTTTTAAAAATCTAAATTTCAAATTTTATGAAAATCGGTGCCGATTTAATTTTTTTTCCATACAAACTTTGAACCCCTATTTCACCCCTTTAGGGTAAAAATTTTTCAAAATCCCTTCTTAGTGGATGTCCAGATTACAAAAGGAAACATCTGTCCAAATTTCACGTTTCTACGCACAGCGGTTACGGCTGTGCGTGCGTCTTACCTCAGTCAGTGAGGACAAGTCCTTTTATATATATAGATGATGAATGTGGACGAAAAACTTATGAGAAGTTTATTTGTTTTGATTATCTGTAGAAAGTTTTACCTTATCTTATCTTATCAGTGGAAATGTCCAGTGGATACCAAGTTATAAGTTATAGATTTGAAAAAGTACGATTACATGTTTAATTTTTCTATCTATTTATTCTATATTAAATGGAAAGTGATCATCACCCTGATCCCAAGTAACACCAGAAGAGACACCGGTGCGTTTCCGGCCTTCATTGTGGAGGTGGATGGGCTTTTTGAAGGAGACGAGCCAAGACGCTGTGTATTGAAAAACTGAACTGAACCGCTCTCCCGTCTTACCAGAAAGGGAAAATGAAAATAATTATATTCCCGAATGGATATCGAATCCACGACCATTTTTTTACAGCCAAACACTGGGCTACGGTGCACTAGAAATTTTAACTTATTTTCACATAATCGCTCTTTTCCCATCTTGCGAAATGTACCAGATTTCAACAAAAATAAATTTAAATAATATGGTTTGTCGTAGAATTGTTTTAAAGTGTCTGAAATAAATCTTCAACTGAACACTTAGTGACGTGTCGTTCTGTCTTGCTCTTGCTACTACCTACTAATATAATTTTAAAGTTTTCAGGTCAATTTAAAGTTTTCAGCTCAATTTGAAAATTAAATTAAATATGTTGATAACTGCCGAAGCTAAAAACTGTAAACTGAAACTATAACGTTATTATTGCTTTAAACATATAGTGTACCGATATTAACATATTAAAGAAGTGATAGAAATAAAATACATATTTTATGTACAAGCGTGCGATTGTAAACGCTACGGGCGTAGGTTCGGTTCCCACTCATTGGAAATGAAATAATTAATATTTTTATGTCCTTGCTATGATAACGAGTCAAAGCTCACCCTTATTTTTAGGTTCGTATCCTGATACAGCGTGGAGCTAATAACAAAAAATAGTACAAAAAACATTATTAAAATTCTAATGGAAAACAGCTTTAAAAGCTTCAGGGTCCTATTTCATGCGAACTCGTAAATATGACAAAGTTTTGACCAAAATTAAAGTTATTAAAATGACGATTAAAAATATTATTTCATTTGGTCGTTTGCGGACGCGCCGTTATGAGGGTTGTGGCTTCCTTATTGTGGAGAATACTTAATGATTCCGTTGTAAGGTATGAAAATGAATTTATTAAATTACGTTTTAATTGAATTTTATGGGATGTAATGATAAATAGTCCTACCGCAATGGGACAGTGTCTGACTGTTAACTAGATGTATTATGGGTTCAATTCGAGATTACTTATAATTGTATTATAACATAACAGTTTCAGAACATTAAAAAATATCAATCAATATTAAATATTCAATAAATTTTCATAAAATTATCATAAGTATGGGAAAAAATTTCCGGAAAGTGGAGAAGTGAAGAAGTGAAGTGTTTTAGTCCCTATAAAGTTCCCTCTGCCTGGAGTTGAATTCGCTTGAAAAAAAATTAGTTCACTCAATTTTTACTATTTTCTCAAGCGGACTCAATTCCACGCTGTCTTGATACCAGAAAGAGGAAATCTGAATAATTCTTTCCCTCAAGTTCCCCTTTCTAGTTTAGCAATGCCACTGTTCCACGACGGTCTCATACAAAACAATATATCACATGCAAAATTATTATCATTATCGCCCTGCCAGTAATGTAAGGCAAAATCGCACTAAAAGCGTCATTAGGTATATGTATGTATTCAAAACGGACCTTCAAAAGAACTAGCCATTTTACTTCTTCTTATAGGTACGAGGTACTTGTGCCATTCCGCTAAATTGCCATTTGCAAAAACTTTCACACGATCTAAAATTCTTAGGAGAATTTATCAAGTTAATAGTCCTACTTCAGACGGTGCCAGAAAATGGATTCAGTTCTGGCACGTTTTAAATACATTCCAAAATGTGGTCTAGATTTTCTGTAATATATTTTTGGTGTGTACCCAACGCTGACGAGTAATAGAAATAAAAAAAACTGGTTCACTCTCTTTACCTAATAGTAAAATAGGCAGAAGAAACATAAGTGTTAAGACCCTCCGTTTCTTATTTTTTGCCTAAAATTGCATATTTTGTCTGTTAAGTGGCGAAACTCAATGCTTCTGTCTACAGAAAATTTTTGCCTACAGAGAATTATATTTCTCTTAAAAAGTGTAATAAAATAAGAAAATACTTTTATTTGGTTTTGTTAATGGTATTGAATGATTGAAATCGAATTTATCCGGCGGGACTATTCAAATGACAGATCGAAATTACCTCTTATATAATAAATCATATTTATGAAAACTTTGAAAAAGCTCTGCTATTTTTATTATATTTCAAAATGTTATTAACTTACGATAATAATCAGCTTCACACTTTTAATCGCTTAACAAAATACATGTTCACACATTTACAATTTACGTAGGTACATGTGTTTTTTACAAACACATTCACACATGTGGTCAAACATTCACGCACATTCACACATGGCATTTCACCTACTTTCCACTGACATCGTTGAAATGAAAATATTTTATTGTCTGGAGTGGAAATCGAACCCACAACCGTCACGTTATATTGACTATCAGATAGATAGACAGATAGATAAAATTCTTTATTGCTTACCCAAGCTATAAGTACAATAAAAAAATATTTATTTCATACTAATTATATTATTAAATTAATAGTCTCGAGCAATTGGTCCAAAACAATACTTTAATTATAGGCATCGGATGTTACAAAATTACAACGCTCAAATAATTACAGAGACAGTGTTGCGGTTGAGTAAACTTGACTTTAACGTAATATTAAATTACATTGTATTATTGGCCTTTATTAGATACTGTCATGGAGAAGTGGAGAACCAGCATCTGGTTGAAGACAAGATGGTTGTGGGTTTTATGTAACGGTAGTTTTCTGCCTTGTCCATTCAGGAAATTATAATGTTCCACCGGCAATATGCAATGTCTCGAAAATTTGGCAAAAAGTGGAGAATGGAGAGTCTCTACAGTAAGTTCCCTCTGCCTACCCTGCCAACGGAAAAGAGCGTGAGCTTTTTTCTCTAGCGTTCCGCTCGCAGCTCTGCCAGCATGGGCTACATTAATATAATGTATGTAAGTATATATGTGTATGTCTATACATAATCAATATCTTAAACAACTCCATCTATTAGTGAAAACCGCAATAAAATCCGTTGCGTATTTTATAAAATATAAGCATACATCATAGAGAAGCCATGTATCTTCTATGTAAATATACATTAATTTGGAGAATCTTAAACTATAAATTCTAAATCAAAATAAACAAAACAAAATACAATCCTTCACCGCAATCGAGAAACCGAATCACTAGCACAATTCACTAGAGCAATGGTCAATTCTCAGTTACGTTTAACTCAAATTTACAATCGAAGCCCTTATTGTAACAGTACAAGGTTCAAATTCAATAGAAATTAAAGTTTAAATGAAAGAGAATATATTTAGGGACGAGCAATGGATCGTACGGCCGTCATTTCCTGGTACTGTCCAAATAAGGCTGTTTAAATCTGTATTGAAGTTTGTGGGTTAAGATTCTCTTCTTTATCTTTATCTTTATCTTTATCTTTATCTATCTACGTACATATATGCCAAATTTCAAAGTTTTATATATTTTTAAATTCTATACATGTACGTCTAGTTACAGACTTTCTTAGTGAAGTTTCTCAGCAATTGAAGTTTTATATATCTAAGATATTCCGTTTTTGAACACGCACGTCTCTAGTATGGATGGCGGAGTTAACCACCGCGTTCTCTCTATTTTAAAATAGCGAAGGATAAACCACTTAGGTATAATATTTGGTTAATTATAACATTAATAATTTTGTATATGGTAATAAGCTGCAATATACAGCTTTATTAATTACATTTAAAATGGTTAGGTTATTGCATTAACCTACATATTATAATGTTAATATAGTTGCAATATTTTATGTCGTACACGAGGCCGTCGTGGCGTAAAGGCACAAGGGTGTGACCGACCGACCAACGCGATGGTTATGGGTTCAGCCCCACTCGAGGAAATGAATTATTGATTCAACAGGCAATACCTCGAAACATTCGGCGAAAAGTGGGGTAGTCTTAACACTAGGTTCTGCCTACCCAGCTGTGTGCAGGGAAGTGCAGTGCAGTGTAAGACAAAGCGCGGCGTTGACTTCCGCCACTCGACACGCAACGTCTCGAAAATTGGGCAATACGGCGTGAAGCTAATAGAAAAATCTAAACTACAATTATCGTGTTTAGTCAGATAGAACGGAACTAGACCACTGTACTCAATGAGGTCATCATTAAGCTAATTATTATAATTAACTATACTAGTTGTCACATAAATTGTAGCCATTAAATAATTTTAATGCAATTATATATATTAATTATTATAAGTTACAGATAGCACCCATATTGACATTTAATTTAATAAACACTTATATTATTGGACTGTTATAATAACTAAGGGAATGCGATAGTACGTTCCGGGTGGGTTGCTCTCAAGCTTCTCAACAATTTTAGCGATATACTCGGACCTTGCTCTGGCAATATGCCACTTTAAGTATCTAGGCTCGGTTATACTTCTTTTTTAAGGCTTCCACCTTCAGATCCTTAGTGACCAGTGCCTCGGCCCAGGTTTGATATGCCTCACGCTTGCTGAAGGCAAGACCTTTGCAAGACCTATTTTGAACGACCAAGGCACTGACTTAACACCGATTAGCATTACAGAACTAGGAATGTAAAGTTCCATGCCCTGTAGAACCAAGTCTGAAATGAATAAATATCTTTTTTTTTCAGGTACGAGAATAAAAAACACTTTTTTCTATACCAAGTACTAGCTTCATCATCATATCAGCTCGATGATACCATAATATTGTAATGTCACCCAAGCTACGTATGTATAAGTTCCAAGTTACATGATCATGCACTCACTTATTAGAAGAGGGTTATTATTGAAATATCAAGTTTTATACGTTTTAATATTTAATCGTCGAAGTTGCGGTAACAGCGTGTGTTTGAAGCTAGTTCCTAAGTGGCTATTACTCATAAGTACTAACGTATATTTCTTGGAAAGTTTAAATTGATTATTGATTTAGTTTATTAATAGGTAATAATTTAAATTTAAATAAATATATAAAGTTCTTCCTTTATTGAATGACAGACAATGGACAGCCGCAATTACGCGACGTAGTAAGTAAATTTAAATAATAATAATATAAGTAGTAAATTTGGTCGAGGAGAGTACGGGAGTAATTCCCATGAAAACGATAAAAACGGAATTTAGTTTTAAATTCACAAAAATGAAATAGCATTATGAACAAACAACAACACAACAAACATAATGTTGTTAGCAATATTTCGATGTACGAGAGGTACCCATCGCTATAATTCCCACACGTATAAAATAAGTGCACAGTTACGATTCCGAAACCACCTTCGCGAACGATTATCGTTCGGGAAGGTAGTTTTCGTCGGTACTGTGAGTTCATTCTATTCTATATAGTTGTTGCGTCATTTTATGTTTGAATTCCGCCACTCAGAATTCGGCGGAAAATTGGGAACGGAGTGTCTTAACACTAGGTTCGTTGTGCTTCGTTCGATCTGCTGTGTGCAGGATACAACGTGACACTAAAAAAAGAGTGAAGAAATGTCAATAATAATTCCCTCGAGTGTGAAACGAACCTCTAACCATTACGGTTATAATAAATTTATAACAAAAAGATATTACATAAAAATAGCCCTTTATTTGAAAAAAAACACTTCACTGTTCTTGATAACTAACACTTTTATTCACCCTAATAATTTTTCCTTGCATCTCCCTTGGTATTCCATGTCTTTCTGTCATATGCCGTCTCACAGTTGCCGTTTTAGCGTATGTTGCACCACATTTATTACATAAGTAGACATATAGCCTATCGTGAATACTATTAGCGTGAGCCAACATAGCACTTCTTTGGAAAAACTTTTTGGGACATTGTGGACAATGTATTTTCTTTTCCGTATGATAAATTAAGTGTTTCTTCCAAATTCCTCGTCTACGGAAGGTTAGGCCGCATTTATCGCAAGCGTACGGTCTTTCGCCGGAATGCAGTCTTTCGTGTTCTATTAGATCGAATTTTCTAGGCGCTTTGAATGAACAAGTGGAACATTGTAGGTAAGGTCCCGTACCGTGTCGGGACACTTGGTGGATTTGGAGCTCTGTGAAAACTGGGAACCCTTTGCCGCAATGCTCGCAAATGTACCTGAAATAATTATTTATTATAGTATTTTTATTTCTTGTAATTTTCATAATTCACAGTGTACCTACGCTAAAAAATCAATTCTTAAGTTATTCCCAAATTCAGTTTAAGGACAGCATTTTTTACATGTGCGTTAAACAGCGTGTTAAATTTATATGCGGAAAACAGTGTCTTAACACTAGGTTCCTGCTCTGCCTACCCTGCTGTGTGCGGGATACAGCCTGCAGCTGATTTAATTTAATTTAATATTTTGAAATATGCATACTTATAACAAAATATAAAATTTTATTAAATAATATGTGAAAGTGCATGTATATAAATGATAAATAAATAAATTACAATATTGAAATATATAAATGACATATATTAAATAAATTATAATTATAAAAGTGTTTGTCGCTCCGTTCTCCGAACTACTATACTATACTTATCAGATTACATTATATAAATAATAGTTCCCTACATATTCATTATTCTTTATTGTATATACATAATTAAAACTGTATAAAGGCTAAGACAGCATCTGACTGTAAATGTTGGTTTGGTTGTGGGTTCCATTCACACCAATAAAAATTAAACTGGTGTTTTGAGTTCTGCCTCTCAACGAATTACATATCTAATTTGAGTTTGAAGCAGACATTGGAGCAGCGGAAGACATGACATTAATATATTTCTACTTACCTTCTTACTAATATCTAGGAATAAAAGTGAAAACCTCTATGAATTATATGATTTATATTATAATTGTTGAAAAAGAATATATAAGACAGCAGTTTAATAAAACATTATACCTATATAAATTCTTATCTTAGGCAATTTTTTTGTTTTATAAATCAGCCTTTAAAATAAAAAAGAAATAATAAAGATCAAAAAGATTTAGATATTACTTGTAAAATGCTCAACCTTATTAGAAATATCTTAAATGCTCACAATATACTGAAATGTTAGTTACATTGCTTAATTGATAAATACTTGAAATGATAAAGAATTACAATTTTTTTTTTTCAATATGACTCTTATTTATAAAAAGCTCTTTTTTTATTAACACAGTATTTGTGTGTTGAGTGACAGAAATCAATACAGCATTTTTTCTTATCAGAGCAGAGAAATAAGAATATTTAATTCAAAATTCAAAAAAAATTCAAAATATTCTTTATTCAAATAAACTATAAAAGCACTTTTGAATCGTCGAATGAACATATGAACAAAAAGCTACCACCGGTTCGGAAGGCAGTTCTGCTGAGAAGAGCCGGCAAGAAACTCAACATTTGCTCTTTTCAAAGTCAATGGTATATTTTACTATTACATTAGCTGGCAGCTGTCCTGCATTACATTCAATAGACATTAATTCCATACATGTTTATCCTCTAAATATTCTTGAACAGTGTAATAAGCTTTACTTGTTAGAATTTTTTTTACAGATATTTTAAATTTTGGTAGTGGCAAACTAAGAATACACTGCGGAATTTTATTATATACACGTATACTCAGCCCCATAAATGATTTATGAACTTTTTGGAGGCGAAAACTTGGAGTAACAATCTTATCTTTATTTCTCGTTCCTATCTTATGACTGTCGCTATTTTTTCTATGACAATGTATATTTTGTCGGACAAAGAGAATATTATAGTATATAAATTGGGAAGCAACTGTAATAATACCTGCATCTTTGAAAACATCTCGCAGAGAATCTCGAGCTCTTAAATTATAAATATATCTCACGGCTCTTTTTTGGAGAATAAATATTGAATTGATATCTGAAGCGCTGCCCCATAGCAGCATTCCATAAGATAAAATACTATGGAAATAGCTATAGTAGACTAGTCGGGCAGTGTCAACGTCCGTCATTTGTCTTATTTTTTTAATAGCGAACGCGGCAGAGCTGAGTTTATCTGCAAGTGCTTCCAGATGAGCGTTCCACTGGAGTTTGGAATCTATAGTAACACCTAAGAAAATAGCTGATTCCGACACATTAAGAGGTTCTCCTTTAATTATTAGATTAAAATTATGTTTTTTAACATTTGGTAAAGCAAACTCGATGCATTTCGTTTTTTTAGCATTTAACATTAGATTATTAACATCAAACCAACGAAGAATATGCGATAATGCACTATTCACTTCGTCATAGTTTATTTTATTTCTGTCAACTTTAAATATTAAAGAGGTATCATCCGCGAAAAGTACAATATCACATATGTTCTTCACATAAAAAGGCAGATCGTTAATATAAAGAAGAAATAAAAGGGGACCAAGTATAGATCCTTGTGGAACGCCCATCTTCAGAGGAGATCCAGATGATTTTACATTATTTATACTAACCTTCTGGATTCTTCGGTTTAGATATGAGGCAATAAGATCAAGAGCAGTATCCTGTATACCATAATGTTTTAGTTTTAACAACAGAGTTACATGGTCTACACAATCAAAGGCTTTGGATAAATCACAAAACACTCCAATAGCATTCTGTGACTTCTCCCATGCGTCATAAATGTGCTTTAGGAGTGCAGCACCCGCATCCGTAGTTGACCTACCTTTGGTGAAACCATATTGCTCACTATGGAAACAATTGTTAATATTTAAGAAAATTGTGAGCTGGTTAAATATTATTTTTTCAAATATTTTACTTAGAGACGGCAAAACAGAGATCGGTCTGTAATTTCCAGGGTCAGTTCTATCTCCACTTTTGTAAAGCGGCACTATTTTACTATATTTCATTAAATCAGGAAAAGTACCGGATTCTACACAATTGTTAAAAATTAAAGCTAGATAAGGAGCAATATTAGGTATAATTGTTTTAAGAACTTTAACAGACATGCCCCATAGGTCACCGGTTTTTTTTAAATTAAGGCTTTTAAAAGTTTTGACTATTTCATCTGGTGACACATTCTGAAACACAAAATTTTGTCTACAACTATTTACATGGGTTTTTAGTATTAATTCTGCTTCCGAAGGAGATGATGGCAGTGAACGTGTTACTTCAGTA